>JAMKPZ010002542.1:0-26510 GCA_024699675.1 Amphibolis antarctica
TCTCAAGAAGGTTGGATTCATTTCCATAAGCATTAAATCATATAACATGGTAAAATTGTGCATTTTGGATTATTTAATTATATTTTTATGCATAATCAATCAAATGCTAAAATAATAAAATCTTTTTTATGATCATGCATTTGTTATCATTTAATCTCTAAAAGGCATAAATAATAGTATAAAAAGAAGCACAATTTTAGAGCTTACAGGCGGCCGCGATGAGCCCCGGCAGGGTACGCGATGTGCTCGTCAAATACGGCTGCGATGAGCCCCGGCAGGGTACGCGATGTGCTCATCACATACGGCCGTAGGGAGCTAGCCTCTCGGTCAACTAGTGTGGCGTCGGTTTGAGACCCCGTTGGCTGGCTTTTCTAAAGGGGGCAGCCATCACGAACCCCTGTTGGGTATGCGACGCGCTCGTCACGTACGACCGCTGGGAGCTGGCCTCTCTGCCTGCTAGTGGGGCATCAGTCTGAGATGCCAGTGACTGGCTTGTTTGAACGCGGTGGCCGTGATGAACACCGGTCAGGTACGTGATGTGCTTTGTCACATACGGCCGCAGGGAGCTGGCCTCTCGGTCAACTGGTGGGGCGTCGGTCTGAGACGCCAGTGGCCGACCTATCTGAAGGTGGTGGACATGATGAGCCCCAGTTGGGTATGCGATGTGCTTGTCACGTACGACCGAGGGGAGCTAGCCTTTCCGTCAACTGGGGGGGCATCGGCCTGAGACGACGTTGGTTAGCCTGTCTAAGTGCGGTGGCCATGAGGAACAATGATTCGGTTTGCGACATGCTTGTCATGTACGGCCATAGGGAGCGGGCCTCTCGGTCAGCTGGTGGGGTGTTGGTTTGAGACACCGTTGGCTGGCCTGTCTGAAGGCGGTGGCTGTTATGATCCCCGGTTGGGTACGCCACGTGCTTGTTAGGTACGGCCATGGGGAGTTGGCCACTTGGTCAACTGGTGGGGCGTCAGTCTAAGATGCCGGTGGCTGACCTATCTGAAGGCAGTGGCCATGATTAGCCCTGGCTGGGTATGCGATGTCCTCAGCACGTACGACCACAGGGAGCTTGCCTCTCGGTCAATTGGTGGGGCATCGGCATGAGACGCCTTTGGCGGGCCTGTCTAAAGGTGGCAGCCAAGAGGAACCCCTATACGGTATGCGACGTGCTTGACACATACGGCAGCAGGGAGCTGGCCTCTCGGTCAGCTGGTGGGGCATCGGTCTGAGATGCTGGTGGCCAACCTGTCTGAAGGTGGCGTCCGTGATGAGGCCCAGCTTGGTACGTGATGTGCTCGTCTTGTAGGGCCATAGGAAGCTGGCCTCTCGGTTAGCTGGTGGGGCATCGGTCTGAGATGCCATTGGCCGGCCTGTCTAAAGGCGACGGCCATGAGGAACCCCGGTCGGGTATGCGAGGTTCTTGTCACGTATGGCCACAGGGAGCTGGCCTCTCGGTCAGCTGGTGGGGTGTCGGTATGAGACACTGGTGGCTGGCTTGTCTAAAAGCGGCGGCCATGAGGAACCCTGGTCGGGTATGTCACATGCTTTATCACGTACGGCTGTGGGGAGCTAGCCTCTCGGTCAGCTGGTGGGGCGTCGGTCTAAGATGCCGGTGGCTGGCCGGTCTGAAGGCGATGGCCGAGATGAGCCACGGCTGGGTATGCAACATGCTTGTCATGTACAGCCGTAGGGAGCTGGCCACTTGGCCAGCTGGTGGGGCGTCGGTTTGAGACGCCGGTGGCTGGCCTGTCTGAAGGCACTTGCCATGATGAGCCGCGGCTGGGTGTGCGACGCGCTTGTCACGTACGGCCACAGGGATCTGGCCTCTTGGTGAGCTGGTGGGGCATTGGTTTGAGACGCTGGTGGCCGGCCAGTCTGAAGCTGGTGGCCATGATGAGCCCTAGTTGGGTATGCAACGTGCTTGTCACGTACGACCGAGGGGAGCTAGCCTTTCAGTCAGTAGGTTGGGCATCGGTTTGTGACACCAGTGGCCGACCTGTTGGAGGGTGGCAGCCGTGATGAGCCCCAATTGGGTACGTGATGTGCTTGTCACGTATGACCGAGGGGAGCCGGCGTTTCAGTCAGTAGGTGGGGCGTCGGTCTGAGACGCCAGTGGCCGACCAATCAGAAGGTGGCGGCCGTGATGAGCCCCGGTTGGTACACGACGTGCTTGTCACGTACGACCGAGGGGTGCTGGCCTTTCGGTTAGTAGGTGGGGCATCAGTCTGAGATGCCGGTGGCCGACTTGTTTGAAGGCGGCGGCCGTGATGAATCACGGTTGGTTACATGACGTGCTTTTCACGTACGGCCATGGTGAGCTGGCCTCTCAGTCAACTGGTGGGGCATTGGCCTGAGACACCTTTGGCCAGCCTATCTAAAGGTGGTGGCCATGAGAAAGCCCGGTATGGTATGCAACGTGCTTGTCACGTACGGTCACGGGGAGCTGGCCTCTCGGTCGGCTGGCGGGGCATCGGTCTGAGACGCTGGTGGCCGACCTATCTGAAGGCGGCGGCCGTGATGAGGCCCGGCTTGGTACGTGATGTGCTCATCCTGAGGAACCCTGGTCTGGTATGTCATGTGCTTTATCACGTAAGGCCGCGCGAAGCTAGCCTCTCGGTTAGCTGGTGGGTCGTCGGTCTGAGACGCCGGTGGCCAACCGATCTGAAGGGGATGGCCATGATGAGCCGCGGCTGGTTACGTGACGCGCTTGTCACATACGGCCGTAGGTAGTTGGCCCCTTGGCTAGCCGGTGGGGCATTGGTTTGAGACGCCGGTGGCTGGCCTGTCTGAAGGTGGCGACTGTGATGAGCCCCGGTTGGGTACGTAATGTGCTTGTCATGTACAACCGAGGGGAGCTGGCCTTTTGGTCAGCAGGTGGGGTGTCGGTCTGAGATGCCGGTGGCCGACCTTTCTGAAGGTGGTGGCTGTGATGAGTCCCAGTTGGGTATGCGACGTGCTTGTCACGTACGACCGAGGGGTGCTGGCCTTTTGGTTAGCAGGTGGGGCATCAGTTTGAGACACCGGTGGCCGTGATGAGCCACCGTTGCATAGGCCGCATGCTTGTCATGTACAGCCATAGGGAGCTGACCTCTCAGCTAGCTGGTGGGGCGTCGATCTAAGAGGCCGATGGTTGGCCTGTCTGAAGGCGGTGGCCGTGATGAGCCCCAGCTCGGTACGTGACATGCTCGTCATGTACAACCGCAGGGAGCCGGCCTCTCGGCCAGTTGTTGGGGCGTCGGTCTGAGACGTCGGTGGCTAGCCTATTTGAAGGCGGTGGCCGTGATGAACCCCGGTCAGGTACGTGATGAGCCCTGGTTGGGTATGCGAAGTGCTTGTCACGTACAAGCGGGGGGTGCTAGCCTTTCGGTCAGCAGGTGGGGAGTCAGTCTGAGCTGCCGGTGGCTGGCTTGTCTGAAGGCGGTGGCCGTGATGAGCCACAGTTGCGTAGGCCACATGCTTGTCACGTATAGCCATGGGAGCTAACCTCTCAGCTAGCTGGTGGGGCGTTGGTCTGAGAGGCCGATGGCCGGCCTGTCTGAAGCCGGTGGTCGTGATGAGCCCTGGTTGGGTACACGTCGTGCTTGTCTTGTTTGGCCGCAGGGAGCCGGCCTCTCGACTAGCTGGTGGGGCGTCAGTTTGAGATGCCAGTTGCTGGCTTGTTTGAAGGCGATGGCCATGATGAATCTCGGTCAGGTATGTGATGTGCTTTGTCACATACTGCCACAGGGAGCCGACCTCTCTATCAGCTGGTGGGGCATTGGTCTGAGACGTTGGTGGCAAGCCTGTCTGAACTCAGCGGCTGTGATGAACCTCGGTCGGGTACATGATGTGCTTTGTCATGTACGGCCGTGGGGAGCTGGCCTCTCGGTCAACTGGGGGGCGTCAGTTTGAGACACCGGTGGCTGGCCTATCTGAAGGCGACAGCTATGATGAGCCTCGATTGGTTGCTTGACGTGCTTGTCACGTACAGCCATGGGGAGCTAGCCTTTCGGTCAGCTGGTGGGCCGTCGGTCTAAGACACCGGTGGCTGGCCTATTTGAAGGCGGCGGCCGTGATGAATCCCTGTTGGTTACGCGACGTGCTTTTCACGTACGGCCATGGTGAGCTGGCCTCTCAAACAGCTAGTGGGTCGTTGGTCTATGATGTCGGTGGCCGACCTGTATGATGGTGGCGACCGTGATGAGCCCCGGTTGGGTACGTGACGTGCTTGTCACGTATGACCGAGGGGAACTGGCCTTTCTATCAGCTGGTGGGGCGTCGGCTTGAGACAACGTTGGCCAACCTGTCTAAAGGCGGTGGCCTTGAGGAACCCTGGTCAGGTATGTGACATGCTTGTCACGTACGGCCATGCAGAGTTGGCCTCTCGGTCTGCTGGTGGCGTGTCCATTTGTGACACCATTGGCCGGCCTGTTTGAAGGTGACAGCTGTGATGAGCCCGGGTTGGGTACGTGCCGTGCTTGTCACATACAACCACGGGGAGTTGACCTCTTGGCTAGCTAGTGGGGCGTTAGTCTGAGAGGTTGATGGCCGGCCTATCTGAAGGTGGTGGCCATGATGAGCCCCGGCTGGGTATGCGACGTGCTCGTCACGTACGGTCGCAGGCAGCCAGCCTCTCGGCCAGTTGGTGGGGCGTCGGTCTGAGACGCTAGTGGCCGGCCAGTTTGAAGGTGGTGGTCATGATGAACCACGGTCAAGTACGTGATGAGTGCCGATTGGGTACGCGACATGCTTGTCATGTACGACCGAGGGGTGCTGGCCTTTCGGTCAGCAGGTGGGGCGTCAGTCTGAGCCACCGGTGGTCGGCTTGTCTGAAGGCGGTGGCCGTGATGAGCCACCATTGCGTAGGCCACATGCTTCTCACGTATAGCCACGGGGAGCTAACCTCTCAGCTAGCTGGTGGGGCGTCGGTCTGAGAGGCCGATGGCCGTCCTGTCTGAAGGCGGTGGCTGTGATGAGCCCCGGCTGTGTACGTGACGAGCACGTCGCGTACACAGCATGGAGCCGGCCTGTCGGGTAGCTAGTGTGGCATCGGTTTGAGACATCGGTGGATGACCCATTTGAAGGTAGTGGCTGTGATGAACCTTGGTCAGGTACGTGATGTGCTTTTTCATGTACTGCCGTAGGGAGCTTGCCTCTCTGTCAGTTGGTGGGGCATTGGTCTAAGACGTCGGTGGCAAGCCTATCTGAACTCAGCAGCCGTGATGAACCTTGGTCGGGTACGTGATGTTCTTTGTCATGTACGGCCATGGGGAGCTGGCCTCTCGGTCAACTGGGGTTTGTCGATCTGAGATGCCGGTGGCCAGCCTATCTGAAGGTGGTGGCTGTGATGAGCCCTGGTTGGGTGCTTGACATGCTTGTCACGTATAGCCACGGGGAGCTGGCCTTTCGGTCAGCTGGTGGGCCATCAGTCTAAGACACCGGTGGCCGTCCTGTTTGAAGATGGCTGCCGTGGTGAGCTGGCCTTTCGGCTAGCTGGTGGGGCATCAATTTGAGACGCCGGTGGCAGGCCTGTTTGAAGGCGGTGGCCGTGACGAACCCGGGTCAGGTACGTGATGTGCTTTGTCACGTACTACCACAGGGAGCCGGCCTCTCTGTCAGCTTGTGGGGCATTGGTCTGAGATGTTGGTGGCAAGCTTGTCTGAACTCAGCGGCTGTGATGAACCTCGGTCAGGTACGTGATGTGCTTTGTCATGTACGGCCGTGGGGAGCTGGCCTCTCGGTCAGCTAGTGGGGTGTCAGTTTGAGACACCTTTGGCAGGCCTGTTTGAAGGTGGCAGCTGTGGTGAGCCCAGGTTGGGTCCGCACCGTGCTTGTCACATACAGCCATGGGGAACTGGCCTTTCGGTCAGCTGGTGGGGTGTTAGTCTGAGAAACCGGTGGCTGGCCTGTTTGAAGGCGGCGGCTGTGATGAATCCTGGTTGGGTTCGCGATGTGCTTGTCACGTACAGCCATGGGGAGCTGGCCTCTCGATCAGCTGGTGGGGCGTCGGTCTAAGACACCATTGGTCAACCTGTCTGAAGGTGGCGGCCGCGATGAGCCCCGGCTCTGTTCCTGATGTGGTCATCACGTACGGCCGTAAGGAGCTGGCCTCTCAGTCAGCTGGTGGGGCATCATTCTAAGACCCCGTTGGCCGGCTTGTCTAAAGGAGACGGCCACGAGGAATGCCAGTCGGGTATGTGACGTGCTTGTCACTTACGGCCACGGGGAGCTAGCCTCTCAGTTAGCTGGTGGGGCATCGGTATGAGACGCTGGTGGCTGGCCTGTCTGAAGGTGGCGGCCATGAGGAACCCCGATCGGGTATGTAACGTGCTTTATCACATTTGGCTATGGGGAGCTAGCCTCTCGGTCAGATGGTGGGGCGTCGATCTGAGACACTGGTGGTCGGCTTGTCTGAATGCAACGGCTATGATCATCCCTAGTTGGGTATGCGATGTGCTTGTCACATATAGCCATGGGGAGCTGGCCTTTCGGTCAGCTAGTGGGGTGTCACTCTGAGACACCGTTGGCCAGCCTATTTTAAGGCAGCGGCCGCAATGAATCCCCGTTGGGTACGCGACATGCTTGTCATGTACGGCCCTGGGGAGCTGGCCTCTCTGTCAGCTGGTGGGGCGTCAGTCTAAGACGTCGGTGGTCGACCTGTCTTAAGGCGGCGGTCGTGATGAGCCCCGGTTGGGTACGCGATGTGCTCATCATGTACGGCCACAGGGAGCTAGCCTCTCGAGATTGTTGCCCGTGCTGTTGCTTGTGGCTGATGGCCTAGGGCGGATATTTCCTCCAGTGTTGGTCCCAAAAGAAGGGCCAAAAATCTTTCGGTCTTTAGGAACCCTTCTAGGTTGCTACCGGCCTTGATTAGCTGGGAGAAGGTGCTGTATGACTGGATGCACAGGATTGCTACCTGCGATGGCGGAGTGCCTTGTACAATCATGTCCAAGGAGTCTTCCTTGGCTGGTTTGTCTCAGATTTGTGATGCCAGGGCCCTCCATCTGCCAACGTAGCCACTAAACAGCTCTTTCTCATGTTGGCGAAGGCCGCAGAGGTCCTCCAACTTGGGTGCCAAGTCCAAGTTGTATGCATACTATTCCTGGAACATGTACGCCAGCTACTCCCAAGTATAGATCTTTGTGAAGTCCAAGGACATGTAACATGATAGTGCAGGTCCTTGGAGAGATTTTTGGAATAGTCGTACGAGGAGCTTCTCCTCGTGTTGCGGCACCGCCATGTCTCTACGGTAGGCCCGAAGTTGTGCACGGGGGTCACCATGCCCATTGTGCTTAACTAGTTCGGGCATCTTGAAGTCAGGAGGGAGCATTGCCTTCGAATAGAAGCAGAGGTTCTGGAAGGAACAAGAGGGTTCCGGTGGGCTGGACTTCATGTTCTGGAAGGATGCCTCCAGTTCGGCTATCCTCTGTAGTAGTTGCCCTTGTAGGTCCGACATCGGGGCGGCAGTAGTGGTGGCTGGAAGAACTGACCCATGACAGGAGTGGTGACAACGTCATATTCTTTAGCATGCGGCATCTCCGGGACACAAATTGTTAGCCTAGGTCGGATTTCCGAACTAATCCCTTGCTGTTGGAAGCGCGCCAACTAGTGATCCAGGAGAGTTTGCTGAAAATGTCACAATCAGTGTGGCTGGAAGGCGTCGGCCCCTTCTATGCCCTTAGTGTTTGAGGTCGACTAGTAGGATGGGCCGGTGTTTCGCGCAGGAACCGGCCTATTACCTTCAGTTCCAGTGGCCGGAGAAGTGGGTGGCACAGGATGTGTCATGACATTGTCGAATGCCCCAGCTATAGACAGGTCTGGCCCCCTGGGTTGATCTGTAGCTCCAGTAGGTACAATGATCAGCCTGGTGAAGTTTGTCTTGGTGACGACAGGCGGTGGTAGGCTGAAGGTCGCAGACAGCGACACAGAGGCTGTCGTAGTGATAGAAGGGGAAAATCCGGATGTTGCAGTGGAACTGGTAGCCATTTCTCTTGCTTGTGAGTGGGTTTGGATAGGGGGAGCCAGTGGGGTCTGGAACTTGTGAGCTGGAGAGGTCTGTGAGGGGAATCTGCATGCAGGATTTACAAGGGAACCAAAGAAGGGTGATTCGGTTCAACGCATTTGAAAGCAACTTCGCTTAGCAAATGCGATAAGTACGCTAAAAATCCTAGTGGGAAACAAGAGACTGAATGTAAAAGAGCCGTACAAGCGAGAGTTTGAGCCACTTAAACGATAAAAATGAAGCGAGTCTCCTTAGCGGAGTTGCCAAAAATCTGTACCCTCTCTTTCATCCGGATATCGCCCAGAAGCCCATGGGTTTTCGCCAGCTCTTTTATCGATGTACATGCTCGTGCACCGAGACGACCAGTGTTGATAACAATGCATGCCGGCGGCCTCATCCCGGAAGCCTTTCCGGGGCATCGGGAGGATAGCTTTGCCTCTCCCAGTAAAAGGGAACCATCGGGGTGTACACGCTCGTGCACCTAGACGGCCTGCGTTGGCAACGATGCATGCCGACGGCCTCATCCCAGAAGCCTTTCTAAGGCATCGGGAGGATAGCTTTGCCTCTCTTGGTAAAAGGGAGCCGTCGGGATGTACTTGCTCGTGCACCCAAATGGCCGGCGTTGGTAATGATGCATGCCAACGACCTCATCCCGGAAGCCTTTCCAGGGCATCGGGAGGACAGCTTTGCCTCTCTTGGTAAAAGGGAAGTGAGAAACAGATGAAAACGTGGATATAGACACTGCAGGCCCCACAACGGACTTTTGGCTGAACAGCTAGAAGTTTGGGGGGGCTCTACTCGTCGACCTACTGGGTATCTGGGTTTGGGACCAGATGTTCACCTGGTTTTCCACCTCAACCTCTAGGTGTAGAGATTTCTACAACTAGTCTCAAGAGACAGGAGAGGTGAACACCTCTGGGGAGACAGTCGTCTCTAAGTGGAGATGATGCGTCTGATGATGGCCAGTCGTTTCTGAGGAAAAGGACAAGGGAAAAACTTGACAATGCATTCGTAGAACACGTAAGAAAATGCGAGTTTCCATGCAAAAAGATCCGATGAAGGGGGTGCGACTGAACTAATCTCGACCACACCAGGTGGATACACCCGGTCTGGAGGGAGGTTGTCGATACCTTTAGAAGTGTATCCGAAGGAATGACACCTGGGCATGTCCTCCGACCTTTCCCTTGCATGGGGAGGGTCCAGTATGGTCAGGTCTTAAGAAAACAAGGCTAAGCCATACGTACGACGGCAGAGGGTGAGGGAACTTACTTGCAGGTAGTCATCAGTGGTGGTTGGAAGTCCTCGCTCCAGTGTGGTGAGAGGGTGTCAGGGCTCCAAGTAGCTCTCCTCCTTCAGAACCTCCAAGAAGTCATCCAAAAACCCACCCAAAAAGTCATCCTTTTTAATGGAGCAGAGGGTCCCTTTATATAGTGAATCACCTTCCTTCTTCAGGTGATCTCAGGATGGAAACTCCGCGTACATCTTGATTCAATCGCGTGATCCGCGTGATTGATTGATTGTGAGATTTAAGTAATTAAATCTCACCATAAGTTTCCAATTGATTCGAATTATCTTCCCAGGTGGCTAGCCGGCACCCGCGGTGCAGTAGTTGGGTGCTGGGTAGTGGGGATCGAGGTGCGCCAGGAATATAGGCAGTGATTCAGGGGAATAGGCTATGGCGAATAGCTGGGATTGTGCACCGGCTGAGGCTCCGACAACCGTGTCCTTTCCCTTGGAAATCAGACTGGGCGTGTTGACGAGCGCACCGACATGTTGGTGGGAGAGTTAGAGATCAGCCGCCAGGGTATTTTACCGACGTGTCGATGGTTGGCCGGCTGATTTACTCGACCACTCGATAAGTCCTAAGCATGGGCTTCAATGCTAGCAAAGTAGGACTTTGCTGGGGGGAATTTAGGGGAACCCGAAGCCAGGGTGATATACCAACATGCCGGTGGACGACCGATTGACCGCGCGATAGATTCTTAAGCATGGGGCTCAACATGTGGACAATTATTCTTGGACAGATGCATTAGATTAGTTTAGTCGCATGCAACTTTCAAAAACTAATGGACTATATGAATTCAAAAATGAATGCAACACAAGAACTTCACAATAGGTCACCCTTCTTAGTACTACTCTTTCCCAAGCACAAATAACTTTGGAGCTTTGAAGGGTTCCATTGCTTTTGTGTTGCTATGGTCGCAAAAGTCGCAATGGCTGTTACAAATCTATATGAAATCGTTCACGTAAAAATTTTATTAATCTACATTTAATTACATTTTGTAAATTTTTTGTTTCGACGAAGTTGAAAAAATAGTTACAATATTTGATTTCTACATTTATTCAGAGTTTTAAAATTTTATAATTTCTTACTTTTTGGAAAATTTATGGGAATTAAAGAAGTCTTGATCATTTCAACTTTTAGCACTATCACCTAATTTGCACCTTCTGGGATCCCTCAATCTTCAAACATGCATCTGCTTGACATACCCAATGTTCCACTATATTCTTATGGATTTGAGTAACGTTTCAGAAATTAGTTTAGTCACATGCAACTTTCGAAAACTAATGGACTACACAAATTCAAAAATGAGTGCAACACAAGAACTTCCCAAGAGGTCACCCTTCTTAGTACTACTCTTGCCCAAGCACACATAACATTGCAGCTATGAAGGGTTCCATTGCTTTTGTGTTGGTTTGGTTGCAAATGACACAATAGCGATTACAAATATATATGAAATCGTCCCACATAAAAATTTTATTAATTTACGTTTAATATCATTTTGTAAATTTTCTGTTTCGACGAAGTTGAAAAAATAGTTACATTATTTGATTTCTACATTTATTCAGAGTTTTAAAATTTTAGAATTTCTGACTTTTTGGAAAATTTATGGGAATTAAAGAAGTCTTGATCATTTCAACTTTTAGCACTATCACCTAATTTGCACCTTTCGGGATCCCTCAATTTTCAAACTTGCATCTGCTCGACATCACCAATGTTTCACTCGATTCTTGCGAATTTGAATAATGTGACAGAGATTAGTTTAGTCGCATGCAAATTTTGAAAACTAATGGACTGTACGAATTTAAAAATGAGTGCAACACAAGAACTTCCGAAGAGGTCTCCCTTCTTAGTACTACTCTCGCCCAAGCACACATAACTTTGGAGCTTTGAAGGGTTCCATTGCTTTTGTGTTGGTGTGGTCGCAAAAGACACAATAGCGGTTACAAATATATACGAAATCGTCCCACGTAAAAATTTTATTAATTTACATTTAATTTCAATATGTAAATTTTCTATTTCAACGAAGTTGAAAAAGTAGTTACATTATTTGATTTGTACATTTTTACAGAGTCTTAAAATTTTAGAATTTCTGACTTTTTGGAAAATTTGAGGGAATTAAAGAAGTCTTGATCATTTCAACTTTTAGCTCTATCACCTAATTTGCACATTCCGGGAACCCTCATTCTTCCAACTTGCATCTCCTCGATGTCAACAATGTTCCACTCTATTCTTCTGGATTTGAAAACGTGTTAGAGATTAGTTTTGTCGCATGCAACATTCAAAAACTAATACACTATACGAATTCAAAAATGAGTGCAACAAAAGAACTTCCCAAGAGGTCACCCTTCTTAGTACTACTCTTGGCCAAACACACTTAACTTTGGAGTTCTGAAGGGTTTAATTGCTTTTGTGTCGGTATGGTCGCAAAAGACACAATGTCGGTAACAAGTATATATGAAATCGTCCCACGTAAAAATTTTATTACTTTACATTTAATTTCATTTTGTAAATTTTCTATTTCGACAAAGTTGAAAAAGTAGTTACCTTATTTGATTTGTACATTTATTCAGAGTCTTAAAATTTTAGAATTTCTGACTGTTTGGAAAATTTATGGGAATTAAAGACGTCTTGATCATTTCAACTTTTAGCTCTATCACCTAATTTGCACAATCCAGGATCCCTCAATCTTCAAACTTGCATGTCCTCGACGTCAATAGTGTTCTACTCTATTCTTGCGGATTTGAACATCGTGTCAGAGATTAGTTTAGTCGCATGCAACATTCGAAAACTAATGGACTATATGTATTAAATTACATTTAGTTTCATTTTGTAAATTTTCTCTTTCATAACGATAGAAAAAACTATAAGATTATTTGTTTGCTTCATTAATTCAAAGTCTTACAATTTTAAAATATCTGACTGTTTGTAAGATTTATGGGAATTGAAGAAGACTTCATCATTACAACTTTTACCTCTCTCGCCTTGTTTGCACCATCCGGTATTCCCCAATCTTCGAACAAGCTTCCCACCCATGTCAACAATCTTGAACTATATTTTGGTATATTTCATCTTCATGTCAAAGATTAGTTTAATCCCTCGCATATGTCCAAGAATAAATGACCAGACGAATTTAAAAAAGTGTGCAACACAAGAACTTGCCTAGAAGTCACCCATCCTAGTACTACTCTTGCCAAAGCACACATAACTATGGAGCTTTGAAGGGTTCCGTTGCTTTTGTGTTGGTATGGTCGCAAAAGACACAATGGTGGTTACAAATATATATGAAATCGTCCCACGTAAAAATTTTATTAATTTACATTTAATTTCATTTTGTAAATTTTCTGTTTCGATGAAATTGAAAAAATAGTAACATTATTTGATTTCTAAATTTATTCAGACTCTTAATATTTTAGAATTTCTGAATTTTTTGGAAAATTTATGGGAATTAAAGAAGTTTTGATCATTTCAACTTTTAGCACAATCACCTAATTTACACATTCCGGGATCCCTCAATCTTCAAACATGCATCTGCTCGACATACCTAATGTTCCACTGTATTCTTGTGGATTTTATAAACGTGTCAGAGATTAGTTTAGTCGCATGCAACTTTCAAAAACTAATCGACTATACAAATTAAAAAATGAGTGTAACACAAGAACTTCCTAAGAGGTCTCCCTTCTTAGTACAACTCTCGCCCAAGCACACATAACTTTGGTGCTTTGAAGGGTTCCATTGCTTTTGTGTTGGTGTGGTCGCAAAAGACACAATAGTGGTTACAAATATATTTGAAATCGTCCCACATAAAATTTTTATTAATTTACATTTAATTTCATTTTGTAAATTTTTTGTTTCCACGAAGTTGAAAAAATAGTTAGATTATTTGATTTCTAAATTTATTCAAAGTCTTAAAATTTTTGAATTTCTGACTTTTTGGAAAATTTATGGGAATTAAAAAATCTTGATCAATTCAACTTTTAGCACTATCACCTATTTTGCACCTTCCAGGATCCAATCTTCAAACTTGCATTTGCTCGACATCACCAATGTTCCACTCTATTCATATGAACTTGAATAACATTTCAGAAATTAGTTAGGCTACATGAATTCAAAAATGAGTGCAACACAAGAACTTCCCAAGCGGTCACCCTTCTTAGTACTACTCTTGCCTGAGCACACATAACTTTGGAGCTTTGAAGGGTTCCATTGCTTTTGTGATGGTGTGGTTGCAAAAGACACAATGGCGGTTACAAATATATATGAAATCGTCCCACGTAAAAATTTTATTAATTTACATTTAATTTTATTTTGTAAATTTTCTGTTTCGACAAAGTTGAAAAAACAGTTACATTATTTGATTTCTACATTTATTCAGAGTCTTAAAATTTTAGAATTTCTGACTTTTTGGAAAATTTATTGGAATTAAAGAAGTCGTGATCGTTTCAACTTTTTGCTCTATCCCCTAATTTGCACATTCCGAGATCCCTCAATCTTCAAACTTGCATCTCCTCGACGTCACCAATGTTCCACTGTATTCTTGCAGAATTTAACAACGTGTCAGAGATTAGTTTAGTCGCAAGCAACATTTGAAAACTAATGGACTACATGAATTCAAAAAATGAGTTTAACACAAGAACTTCCTAAGAGGTCACCCTTCTAAGTACTACTCTCGCCCGAACACACTTAACTTTGGAGTTGTGATGGAATTAGTGCTTTTTAGTTAGTATGGTCGTCTCACATGACCCAATGTGGGTTACACCTATATATGAAATGGCATGCACCTTAGAAAATGTATTAATTTACATTTAATTTTATTTTGTAAATTTTTTCTTTCATAACGATAGAAAAAACTATAAAATTATTTGATTGCTTCATTTATTCAAAGTCTTACAATTTTAAAATATCTGACTATTTTTAAGATTTATGGGAAGTAAAGAAGTCTAGATCATTTCAACTTTTAGCACTATCACCTAATTTGCACCTTCTGGAATCCCTTAATCTTCAAACATGCATCTGCTCGACATACCCAATGTTCCACTGTATTCTTACGGATTTGAATAACCTTTCAGAAATTAGTTTAGTCGCATGCAACTTTCGAAAACTAATGGACTACACAAATTCAGAAATGAGTACAACACAAGAACATCCCAAGAGGTCACCCTTCTTACTACTACTCTTGCCCAAGCACACATAACATTGGAGCTTTGAAGGGTTCCATTGCTTTTGTGTTGGTTTGGTCCCAAAAGACACAATGGTGGTTACAAATATATATGAAATCGTCCCACGTAAAAATTTTATTAATTTACATTTAATATCATTTTGTAAATTTTCTATTTCGACGAAGTAGAAAAAATAGTTACATTATTTGATTTCTACATTTCTTCAAAGTCTTAAAATTTTAGAATTTCTGTCTTTTTGGAAAATTTATGGGAATTAAAGTAGTCTTGATCATTTCAACTTTTACCACTATCACCTAATTTGCACCTTCCGAGATCCCTCAATCTTCAAACTTGCATCTGCTCGACATCACCAATGTTCCACTCGATTCTTGCGAATTTGAATAACGTGATAGAGATTAGTTTAGTCGCATGCAACTTTCGAAAACTAATGGACTACACGAATTCAAAAATGAGTTCAACAGAAGAACTTCCTAAGAGGTCACCCTTCTAAGTACTACTCTCGCCCGAACACACTTAACTTTGGAGTTGTGATGGAATCAGTGCTTTTTAGTTAGTATGGTCTCACATGACCCAATGTGGGTTACACCTATATATGAAATGGCATGCACCTTAAAAAATGTAATAATTTAAATCTAATTTCATTTTGTAAATTTTCTCTTTCACAACAATAGAAAAAACTATAAGATTATTTGATTGCTTCTTTTATTCAAAGTCTTACAATTTTAAAATATCTGACTGTTGGTAAGATTTATGGGAATTAAAGAAGACTTCGTCATTTCAACTTTTACTTCTCTCGCCCTGTTTGCACCATCCGGGATTCCCCAATCTTTGAACAAGTTCCCTCCCATGTCAGCAATCTTGCACTATATTTTGGTATATTTCATCTTCATGTCAAAGATTAGTTTAATCGTTCGCATTAGACCAAGAATAATTGAACAGACGAATTTAAAAATGTGTGCAACACAAGAACCAGCCTAGAAGTCACCCATCCGAGTACAACTCTTGCCCAAGCATACATAACTATGGAGCTTTGAAGGGATCCATTGCTTTTGTGTTGGTATGGTCGCAAAAGACACAATGGCGGTTGCAAATATATATGAAATCGTCACATGTAAAAATTTTATTAATTTACATTTAATTTCATTTTTGTAAATTTTCTGTTTCCACGAAGTTGAAAAACAGTTACATTATTTGATTTCTACATTTATTCAGAGTCTTAAAATTTTAGAATTTCTGACTTTTCGGAAAATTTATCGGAATTAAAGAAGTCTAGATCATTTCAACTTTTAGCACTATCACCTAATTTGCACCTTCTGGGATCCCTCAATCTTCAAACATGCATCTACTCAACGTACCCAATGTTCCACTGTATTCTTACGGATTTGAATAACGTTTCAGAAATTAGTTAAGTCGCATGCAACTTTCGAAAACTAATGGACTACACAAATTCAGAAATGAGTGCAACACAAGAACTTCCCAAGAGGTCACTCTTCTTACTACTACTCTTGCCCAAGCACACATAACATTGGAGGTTTGAAGGGTTCCATTGCTTTTGTGTTGGTTTGGTCGAAAAAGACACAATAGTGGTTACAAATATATATGAAATCGTTCCACGTAAAATTTTTATTAATTTACATTTAATATCATTTTGTAAATTTTCTATTTCGACGAAGTAGAAAAAATAGTTACATTATTTGATTTCTACATTTATTCAGAGTCTTAAAATTTTAGAATTTCTGACTATTTGGAAAATTTATGGGAACTAAAGAAGTCTTGATCTTTTCAACTTTTAGCTCTATCACCTAATTTGCACATTCCGGGATCCCTCAATCTTCAAACTTGCATCTCCTCGTCGTCAGCAATGTTCCACTCTATTCTTGCAGATTTTAACAACGTGTCAGAGATTAGTTTAGTCGCATGCAACTTTCAAAAACTAATAGACTATACGAATTCGAAAATGAGTGCAACACAAGAACATCCCAAGAGGTCACCCTTCTTTGTACTACTCTTGCCCAAGCACACCTAACATTGGAGCTTTGAAGTGTTCCATTCCTTTTGTGTTGGTTTGGTTGCAAAAGACACAATGGTGGTTACAAATATATATGAAATCGTTCCACGTAAAAATTTTATTAATTTACAATTAATTTCATTTTGTAAATTTTCTGTTTCAACGAAGTTTAAAAAATAGTAACTTTATTTGATTTCTACATTAATTCAGGGTCTTAAAATTTTACAATTTCAAACTTTTTGGAAAATTTATGCGAATTAAGGACGTCTAGATCATTTCAACTTTTAGCACTATCACCTAATTTGCACCTTCCGGGATCCCTAAATCTTCAAACTTGCATCTCCTCGACATCACCAATGTTCCACTCTATTCTTCGGATTTGAATAATCTGACTGAGATTAGTTTAGTCGAATGCAACTTTCGAAAACTAATGGACTATACGAATTCAAAAATGAGTGCAACACAAGAACTTCCCAATAAGTCACCCTTCTTAGTACTACTCTTGCCCAAGCACACATAACATTGGAGCTTTGAAGGGTTCCATTGTTTTGTGTTGGTATGGTTGAGAAAGACACAATGTCTGTTACAAATATATATTAAATCGTTCACGTAAAAATTTTATTAATTTACATTTAATTTCATTTTGTAAATTTTCTGCTTCGACGAAGTGAAAAAATAGTTACAATATTTGATTTCTATATTTATTCTGAGTCTTAAAATTTTATCATTTCTGACTTTTTGGAAAATTTATGGGCATTATAGATGTCTTGATCATTTCAACTTTTAGCTCTATCACCTAATTTGCGTGTTCCGGGATCCCTCAATCTTCAAACTCGCATCTCCTCGACATCGCCAATGTTCCATTGCATTCTTGGGGATTTTAATATCATGTCAGAGATTAGTTTAGTCGCATGCAACTTTCAAAATCTAATGGACTATATGAATTCAAAAATTAGTGCAACATAAGAACTTCCAAAGTGGACACCCATCTTAGTACTACTCTTGCCCAAGCACACAACTTTGGGGCTTTGAAGGGTTCCATTGCTTTTGTGTTGGTATAGTTGCAAATGACACAATAGCGGTTACAAATATATATGAAATCACCGAACATAAAAATTTGATTAATTAAAATTTAATTTCATTTTGTAAATTTTCTATTTCGACGAACTTGAAAAAGTAGTTACATTATTTGATTTGGACATTTATTCAGAGTTTTGAAATTTTAGAATTTCTGATGGTTTGGAAAATTTATGGGAATTAATGAAGTCTTGATCATTTCAACTTTTAGTACTATCACCTAATTTGCACATTCTGGGATCCCTCAATTTTCAAACTTGCATCTCCTCGATGTAAGCAATGTTCCACTATATTCTTTCAGATTTCAATAATGTGTCAGAGATTAGTTTAGTCGCAAGCAACATTCGAAAATTAATGGAATATACAAATTCAAAAATGAGTGCAACACAAGAACTTGCCAAGAGGTCACCCTTCTTAGTACTACTCTTACCCAAGCACACATAACTTTGGAGCTTTGAAGGGTTCCATTGCTTTTGTGTTGGTATGGTTGCAAAAGACACAATGTCGGTTACAAATATATATGAAATCGCCGCCCAAAAAAATATTATTAATTTACATTTAATTTTATTTTGTAAATTTTGTGTTTTGACGAAGTTGAAAAAGTAGTTATATTATATGATTTGTACATTTATTCAGTCTTAAAATTTTAGAACTTCTAACTGTTTGGAAAATTTATGGGAATTAAAGAAGTCTTGATCTTTTTAACTTTTAGCTCTATCACCTAATTTGCAAATTCTGGGATCCCTCAATTTTCAAACTTGCATCTCCTCGACGTTAGCAATGTTCTACTCTATTCTTGCAGATGTTAATAACATGTCAGAGATTAGTTTAGTCGCATGCAACTTTCGAAAACTAATAGACTATACGAATTCGAAAATGAGTGCAACACAAGAACATCCAAAGAGGTCACCCTTCTTAGTACTACTCTTGCCCAAGCACACATAACTTTGGAGCTTTGATGGGTTCCACTGCTTTTGTGTTGGTATGGTCGCAAAAGACAAAATGTCGGTTACAAATATATATGAAATCATCCCACGAAAATTTTTTAGTAATTTACAATTAATTTCATTTTTTAAATTTTCTGTTTCGACGAAGTTGAAAACGTAGTTACATTATTTGATTTGTACATTTATTCAGAGTCTTAAAATTTTAGAATTTCTGAATATTTGGAAAATTTATGGGAACTAAAGAAGTCTTGATCTTTTCAACTTTTAGCTCTATCACCTAATTTGCACATTCCGAGATCCCTCAATCTTCAAACTTGCATCTCCTCATCGTCAGCAATGTTCCACTCTAATCTTGCGGATTTCAATAACGTGTCAGATATTAGTTTAGTTGCATGCAACTTTCGAAAACTAATAGACTATACGAATTCGAAAATGAGTGCGACACAAGAATATCCCAAGAGGTCACCCTTCTTAGTTCTACTTTTGCCCAAGCACACATAACTTTGGAGCTTTCAAGGGTTCCATTGCTTTTGGGTTGGTATGGTCGCAAGAGACACAATGTCGGCTACAAATATATATGAAATCATCCCACGAAAATTTTTTATTAATTTACAATTAATTTAATTTTATAAATTTTTTGTTTCAACGAAGTTGAAAATTTAGTTATGTTATTTGATTTGTACATTTATTCAAAGTCTCAAAATTTTAGAATTTCTGACTATATGGAAAATTTATGGGAATTAAAGAAGTCTTGATCATTTCAACTTTTAGCTCTATCACCTAATTCGCACATTCCAGGATCCCTCAATCTTAAAACTCACATCTACTCAATGTTAGCAATGTTCCACTCTATTCCTGCGGATTTTAATAACATGTTAGAGATTAGTTTAGTCACATGCAACTATCGAAAACTGTTGGATTATACAAATTCAAAAATTAGTGCAACATAATAACTTCCGAAGTGGTCACCCTTCTCAGTACTACTCTTGCAGAAGCACACATAACTTTGGAGCTTTGAAGGGTTCCATTGCATTTGTGTTGGTATGGTCGCAAGAGACACTATGTTGGATAGAAATATATTTTAAATCGTCATGCAAAATTTTTTTATTAATTTACATTTAATTTCATTTTGTAAATTTTTTGTTTCGACGAAGTTGAAAAAGTAGTTACATTATTTGATTTGTACATTTATTCAGAGTCTTCAAATTTTAGAATTTCTGACTGTTCAGAAAATTTATGGGAATTAAAGAATTCTTGATCATTTCAACTTTTAGCTCTATCACCTAATTTGCACATTCCGGGATCCCTCAATCTTCAAACTTGCACCTCATCGATGTCGCCAATGTTCCACTGTATTCCTGCGGATTTTAATAACGTGTCGGAGATTAGTTTAGTCGCATGCAACTTTCAAAATCTAATGGACTATACGAATTTAAAAAAGTGTGCAACACAAGAACATCCTAAGTGCACATCCTTCTTAGTACTACACCTGCCCAAGCACACATAACTTTGGGGCTTTCAAGGGTTCCATTGCTTTTGTGTTGGTATGGTCGCAAAAGACGCAATTGCGGTTAAAAATATAATGACATCGTCCAACATAAAAATTTTATTAATTTACATTTAATTACATTTTGTAAATTTTCTGTTTCGACGAAGTTGAAAAAGTATTTACATTATTTGATTTGTACATTTATTCAGAGTCTTCAAATTTTAGAATTTTTGACTGTTCGAAAAATTTATGGGAATTAAAGAATTCTTGATCATTTCAACTTTTAGCTCTATCACCTAATTTGCACATTCTGAGATCCCTCAATCTTCAAAATTGCATCTCCTTTATATCACCAATGTTCCACTGTATTCCAGCGGATTTTAATAACGTGTTTGAGATTAGTTTAGTCGCACGCAAGTTTCGAAATCTAATGGACTATACGAATTCAAAAAACAGTGCAACACAAGAACTTCCCAAGAGGACACCCTTCTTAGAACTACTCCTACCCAAGCACACATGACTTTGGGGCTTTGAAGGGTTCCATTGCTTTCATGTTGGTATGGTCGAAAAAGACACAATAGCGGCAACAAATATAAATGAAATCATCCAACATAAAAATTTTATTAATTTACATTTAATTTCATTTTGTAAATTTTCTGTTTCATCGAAGTTGAAAAAGTAGTAACATTATTTGATTTGTACGTTTATTCAGAGTCTTAAAATTTTAGAATTTCTGACTGTTTGGAATATTTATGGGAATTAAAGAAGTCTTGAACATTTCAAATTTTAGCTCTACCACCTAATTTGCACATTCCCGGATCCCTCAATTTTCAAACTTGCATCTCCTCGACATCAGCAATGTTCCACTCTGTTCTTGCAGATTTCAATAACGTGTCAGAGATTTGTTTAGTCTCTTGCTTGCAACTTTCGAAAACTAATGGACTATACGAATTCAAAAATGAGTGCAACACAAGAACCTGCCAAGAGGTCACCCTTCTTAGTACTACTCTTGCCCAAGCACACATAACTTTGGAGCTATGAAGGGTTCCATTGCTTTTGTGTTGATATGGTCGCAAAAGGCACATTGTCGGTTACAAATATATCTGAAATCACCCGACGAAATTTTTTTATTAATTTACATTTAATTTGATTTTGTAAATTTTGTGTTTCGACGTCGCGGAAAAAGTAGTTACAGTATTTGATTTGTACATTTATTGAGTCTTAAAATTTTAGAACTTCTAACTGTGTGTAAAATTTATGGGAATTAAAGAAGACTTGATCTTTTCAACTTTTAGCTCTATCACCCAATTTGCATATTCCAAGATCCCTCATTCTTCAAACTTGCATCTCCTCGACGTCAGCAATGTTCCACTCTCTTCTTGCGGATTTTAATAACGTGTTAGAGATTAGTTTATTCGCATGCAACTTTCGAAAACTAATAGACTATACGAATTCAAAAATGAGTGCAACACAAGAAAATTTTTTATTAAATTACATTTAATTTCATTTTGTAAATTTTTTGTTTCGACGAAGTTGAAAAAGTAGTTACGTTATTCGATTTATACAATTATTCAGAGTCTTAAAATTTTAGAATTTCTGACTGTTTGGAAAATTTATGGGAATCAAGGAAGTCTTGATCATTTCAACTTTTAGCTCTATCACCTAATTTGCACATTCTGGGATCCCTCGATCTCCAAACTTGCATCTCCTCGACGTCAGCAATGTTCCACTCTATTGTTGCGGATTTTAATAACGTGTCAAAGATTAGTTTAGTCGCATGCAACTTTCGAAAACTAATGGACAAATATATATGAAATTTTTTTATTAAATTACATTTAATTTCATTTTGTAAATTTTCTGTTTCGACGAGCTTGAAAAAGTAGTTCCATTATTTGATTTGTACATTTATTCAGAGTCTTCAAATTTTAGAATTTCTGACTGTTTGAAAAATTTGTGGGAATTAATGAATTCTTGATCATTTCAACTTTTAGCTTTATCACCTAATTTGCACATTCCCAGGATCCCTAAAACTTCAAACTGGCATCTCCTCGATATCGCTAATGTTCCACTGTATTCCAGCGGATTTTAATAACGTGTCAGAGATTAGTTTAGTCGCATGCAACTTTCGAAATATAATGGACTATACGAATTGAAAAAAGAGTGCAACACAAGAACTTCCCAAGTGGACACCCTTCTTAGTACTACTCATGCCCAAGCACACATAACTTTGGGGCTTTGATGGGTTACACTGCATTTGTGTTGGTATGGTCGCAAAAGACGCAATAGCGGTTACAAATATAAATGAAATCATCCAACATAAAATTTTTATTAATTTACATTTAATTTCATTTTGTAACTTTTTTGTTTCGACGAAGTTGAAAAAGTGGTTACATTATTAGATTTCTACATTTATTTAGAGACTAAAAAATTTTAGAATTTCTAACTGTTTGTAAAATTTATTGGAATTAAAGAAGTCTTGAACATTTCAAATTTTAACTCTACCACCTAATTTGCACATTCTCCGATCCCTCAATTTTCAAACTTGCATCTCCTCGACGTCAGCAATGTTCTACTCTATTCTTGTGGATTTTAATAATGTGTCAGAGATTTGTTTAGTCGCTTGCAACTTTTGAAAACTAATGGACTATATGAATTCAAAAATGAGTGCAACACAAGAACATGCCAAGAGGTCACCCTTCCTAGTACTACTCTTGCCCAAGCACACATAACTTTGGAGCTATGAAGCGTTGCATTGCTTTTGTGTTGATATGGTCGGAAAAGACACAATGATGGTTACAAATATATCTGAAATCGCCCCACGAAATTTTTTTATTAATTTACATTTATTTCGATTTTGTAAATTTTGTTTTTCAACGACGTTAAAAAAGTAGTTATATTATTTGATTCATACATTTATTGATTCTTAAAATTTTAGAACTTCTGACAATTTGGAAAATTTATGGGAATTAAAGAAGTCTTGATCTTCCCAACTTTTAGCTCTATCACCCAATTTGCACATTCCAAGATCCCCCAATCTTCAAACTTGCATCTCCTTGACGTTAGCAATGTTCCACTCCATTCTTGCGGATTTTAGTAACGTGTCAGGGATTAGTATATTCGCAAGCAACTTTCGAAAACTAATAAACTATACGAATTCAAAAATGAGTGCAACACCAAAATTTTTTTTATTAAATTACATCTAATTTCATTTTGTAAATTTTCTGTTTCGACGAAGTTGAAAAGTAGTAATGTTATTTGATTTGTACAATTATTCAGAGTCTTAAAATTTTAGAATTTCTGACTCTTTGGAAAATTTATGGGAATCAAAGAAGTCTAGATCATTTCAACTTTTAGCTCTGTCACCTAATTTGCACATTCTGGGATCCCTCGATCTTCAAACTTGCATCTCCTCGACGTCAGCAATGTTCCACTCTTTTCTTGCGGATTTTAATAACGTTTCAAAGATTAGTTTAGTCGCATGCAACTTTCGAAAACTAATGGACTATACGAATTCAAAAATGAGTGCAATACAAGAACTTCCCAAGAGGTCACACTTCTTAGTACTACTGTTGCGCAAGCACACATAACTTTCGAGCTTTCAAGGGTTCCATTACTTTTGTGTTGGTTTGGTTGCAAAAGATACATTGTCGGTTACTAATATATATGAAATCATTCCCCTAAAAAATTTTATTAGTTTACATTTAAAATGATTTTGTAAATTTTGTGTTTCGACGAAGTTGAAAAAGTAGTTAGATTATTTGTTTTGTACATTTATTCAGTCTTAAAATTTTAAAACTTCTAACTGTTTGGAAAATTTATGGGAATTAAAGAAGTCCTGATCTTTTGAACTTTTAGCTCTATCACCTAATTTGCACATTCCGAGATCCCTCAATCTTCAAACTTGCATCTCCTCGATGTCAGCAATGTTCCACTCTATTCTGGCGGATTTTAATAATGTGTCAAAGATTAGTTTTGTTGCATGCAACTTTCGAAAACTAATAGACAACACGAATTCGAAAATGAGTGCAACACAAGAACTTCCCATGAGCTCACCCGGCTTAGTACTACTCTTGCCCAAGCACATATAACTTTGGAGAATTGAAGGGTTCCATTACTTTTGTGTTTGTATGGTCGCAAAAAACACAATGTCGGTTACAAATATATATGAAATCATCGGACGAAATTTTTTTATTAATTTATATTTAATTTCATTTTGTAAATTTTCTGTTTCGTCGAAGTAAACAAAGTAGTTACATTATTTGATTTGTGCATTTATTTAGAGTATTCAAATTTTGGAATTTCTGACTGTTTGGAAAATTTTTGGGAATTAAAGAAGTTTTGAACATTTCAACTTTTTACTCTATCACCTAATTTGCACATTCTCGGATCCCTCAATTTTCAAACTTGCATCTCCTCGACGTCAGCAATGTTCCACTCTATTCTTGCGGATTTTAAAAATATGTCAGAGATTTGTTTAGTCGCTTGCAACTTTCGAAAACTAATGGACTATACGAATTCAAAAATGAGTGCAACACAAGAACTTGCCAAGAGGTCACCCTTCTTAATACTACTCTTGCCCAAGCACACATAACTTTCGAGCTATGAAGGGTTCCATTGCTTTTGTGTTGATATTGTTGCAAAAGACAAAATGTTGGTTACAAATATATCTGAAATCGCACAACAAAATTTTTTTATTAATTTACATTTAATTCAATTTTGTAAATTTCATGTTTCGACGACGTTGAAAAAGTAGTTACATTATTTGATTTGTACATTTATTGAGTCTTAAAATTTTAGAACTTCTGACTATTTGGAAAATTTATGGGAATTAAAGAAGTTTTGATCTTTTCAACTTTTTACTCTATCACCCAATTTGCACATTCCGAGATCCCTCAATCTTCAAACTTGCATCTCCTCGACGTCAATAATGTTCCACTCTATTCTTGCGGATTTTAATTATGTGTCAGGGATTAGTTTATTCGCAAGCAACATTCAAAAACTAATAAACTATATGAATTCAAAAATGAGTGCAACACAAGAAAAAAATTTATTAAATTACATTTAATTTCATTTATAAATTTTCTGTTTCGACGAAGTTGAAAAAGTAGTTACGTTATTTGATTAGTACAATTATTCAGAGTCTTAAAATTTTAGAATTTTTGACTGTTTGGAAAATTTGTGGGAATCAAAGATGTCTAGATCATTTCAACTTTTAGCTCTATCACCTAATTAGCACATTCCGGGATCCCTCGATCTTCAAACTTGCATCTCCTCGACGTCAGCAATGTTCCACTCTTTTCTTGTGGATTTTAATAATGTGTCAAAGATTTGTTTAGTCGCTTGCAACTTTAAAAAACTAATGGACTATTCGAATTCAAAAATTAGTGCAACACAAGAACTTGCCAAGAGGTCACCTTTCTTAGTACTACTCTTGCCCAAGCACACATAACTTTGGAGCTATGAAGGGTTCCATTGCTTTTGTGTTGATATGGTTGCAAAAGACACAATGTCGGTTACAAATATATCTGAAATCGCCCCACAAATTTCTTTTATTAATTTACATTAAATTCAATTTTGTAAATTTTGTGTTTCGATGATGTTGAAAAAGTAGTTACATTATTTGATTTGTACATTTATTGAGTCTTAAAATTTTAGAACTTCTGATTATTTGGAAAATTTATGGGAATTGAAGAAGTTTTAATCTTTTCAACTTTTAGTTCTATCACCCAATTTGCACATTTCGAGATCCCTCAATCTTCTGACTTGCATCTCCCCAACATCAGCAATGTTCTACTCTTTTATTGCAAACTTTAATAACGTGATGGGGATTAGTTTTTTCGCAAGCAACATTAGAAAAATTTTTATTAAAATACATTTAATTTCATTTTGTAAATTTTCTGTTTCGACGAAGCTGAAAAAGTAGTTACCTTCTTTGATTTGTACAATTATTCAGAGTCTTAAAATTTTAGAATTTCTGACTCTTTGGAAAGTTTATGGGAATCAAAGAAGTCGAGATCATTCCAACTTTTAGCTCTATCACCTAATTTGTACATTCCAGGATCCCTCGATCTTCAAACTTGCATCTCCTTGACGTCACCAATGTTACACTCTATTCTTGCGGATTTTAATAACATTTCAAAGATTAGTTTAGTCGCATGCAACTTTCAAAAACTAATGGACTATACGAATTCAAAAATGAGTGCAACACAAGAACTTCCCAAGAGGTCACACTTCTTAGTACTACTATTGCCCAAGCACACATAACTTTCGAGCTTTCAAGGGTTCCATTACTTTTGTGTTGGTTTGGTTGCAAAAGACACATTGTCGGTTACAAATATATATGAAATCGTTCCCCTAAAAAATTTTATTAGTTTACATTTAAAATGATTTTGTAAATTTTGTGTTTCGACAAAGTTGAAAAAGTAGTTAGGTTATTTGTTTTGTACATTTATTCAGTCTTAAAATTTTAGAACTTCTAACTGTTTGGAAAATTTATGGGAATTAAAGAAGTCCTGATCTATTGAACTTTTAGCTCTATCACCTAATTT
>JAMKPZ010002543.1:0-51907 GCA_024699675.1 Amphibolis antarctica
TATACATGTCATTATTGTACTTATAACATTAATAAGTTCTAATCTAAGCTTATTAAATGAAATCATAATATCTGACCTAATAGTATTTCTAGATACACATTTATATTGTGAACAATATGCTTTACTAATATAATTATTAAAACGTTTATTTCCTCCAAAACTTATTGGTAAATCTTCTGAACAAATAAATCTAGCATGCAAGTCTCTAGCTCTTTTAGAATCATAAGTCCATGAACTAACACTACCCTCAGGAGTAAAAGAAAGTTGGGTTTAAATTGTTTTATCCTTATTCCTATTTTCACATATACTAATATGCCTAGTTAAATGACCTGTACCGTCAGACATTTTACAAGAGAAGTCGACATTACAGAAGTTGCAGAAGGCTTGTTCCTCTTCTGTGCCATCCGCCGTAGCTTTCATCATAATTGTGTACTTTGACCAGATGGAAACTCTCTTCCAAGACTTCCTTGGCAGCACAATTGAAGTTGAAGCTCCAGTAGTCTCCATTGATGGTGTTACTTCAACTTAAGGAAAGTTTTGTTGAGGATATCTGTAGTCTCAAGAACTTTGGTCTTGGTAGTACGTCATTGTTTGTGACTTGAGTGAGAAAATTTAAGAAATTGAGAATTGAGAATTGAGAATTAAAATTAGAGTTTGGAGAATTTGGAGTGAAGGAGATGAAGAGTGAGTTGGGTGAAAAATAAAATCCAACTCCCTCAATTGGTTAAGCCGTTAAGGCAGAAGCCAACTGTTTCACTCGGTAGCTGGTCACCCGTTGGGTAAAAGCAGACCGCCTATTGCCCAAAAGTGGGCCACCCATTGGGCGAAAACGTGTCAACCATTGCTGCGTCGGTGCGTTGCACCTTGCAAGTCGTGACCCAACAGCCAGTCCCCCCGCACCTTGCACCTTGCACCTTGCACCTTCTATGACATTTCACCTCGGCTGCCGGCCCAATGACTCGGCGGCCAGTCCTCCTACCGGCCACACAACCTGTTCTGCCTCCTCCCGTACACATGACCGTTCACCCCGTCGGCCGCACAACCCGGTGGCCCATCATCCTGCCAATGACACGACTCATTCAGCCCCCTCTCGTGCACCGGCTGCCAGCCCAATGACCCGACGGCCATTCCCCCCGCTGGCCAGATGACTCGTTCTGCCTCCTCCCACGCACACGACTGTTCACTCTGCCAGCCGCACAACCCGTCGACTGGCCCAGTGACCCAGCAGCCCATCCCCTAGCCAACGACATGACTTGTTTAGCCCCCTCTCGCGCATCGACGCACACGACCGTTCATCTCGGTTACCAACCCAATGACCTAGCGGCAAGTCCCCTCACCGGCCACACGAACCGTTCTATCTCTTCCCACACACGCGACCGTTCACCCCACCGGCCGCACAATCCGACGGTCAGCCCAATGACCCAACGGCCTATCCCCCACACAACATGGCAGCCTATCTCGTACTAGACCGGATCGTACCTATTTCGTACTAGAATTCATGTCGTGTCGATACGACACGAACTACCTAAGGGTCCTACTCAAGTACAACCCATGATATAAAAAATTTTCATATCGTTGACCAACACCATACCATGTTGAACTGGGCCGTGCCAGGCCCATTGACAAGTCTACACGTAATGAATAACGTGGACAATTTACGCATGGAGATGAGGACAGCGGACTCTAAACCTAAACGACGACGAGGATTTCGAGGAGTCGATCGGTCACGGATCGGACTCTCGACCACACACGCCTCTATTCGGTAGTCACAAATCATCTCCCTACGCCGCTACGGCACCACTTCCCGGCGAGAAGACGACAGCGGAGGAGGAGGGAGGTACGTGCCCACCCCCACTTCTTCCATCTCTACTTCTGGCTGATCATCCTGCGTAGATCCCTCGGTTTGTTTGCCTCACGAATTAAAATTGGGGCGCGTGTGTGTTTTGTGCTTGGGAGATCGGCAACGAGTGGTCGAGGTTGTCGAACTTCGAGTGCGTGTTTGTATGACTTCGAACCAATTCTAGCTGCGAGTGGTCATGGGGGATGACCAGAATAGTATGAAATTGGTTGACCTAGAAGTGGATTTTTCATGATTGGTTGATACGAGAGGGTTTCCCTAACCTTAATTTGCTCTAATTATGTGAAATTCGTTTGTAGATTATACTAGAGGTGGAAAAAGGATTTTTTTTTTATTAAAAGAAGAAGAAGAAGAGCGACCGTAAAGTGAGATAATGCTCGCGCTTACATGTAGACGACCGTGCAAGCTATCTCCCTTTT
Organism: Amphibolis antarctica; assembly: GCA_024699675.1. Taxonomy (NCBI): domain Eukaryota; kingdom Viridiplantae; phylum Streptophyta; class Magnoliopsida; order Alismatales; family Cymodoceaceae; genus Amphibolis; species Amphibolis antarctica. The sequence goes on from JAMKPZ010002543.1 coordinate 2,278, forward strand.
TCTAGTTCAAGATATTGGACTTGGAAGGGAAAAAACATGGGTAATGAAGTGGTTATTACGGCGAGTTCTTATGTGGTGGATTTTTCCTTGTGATGGACTGGTTGATTTTGGGCTAGTCTTGTACTTGATTGATGTGTGAACGAGATCGTATTATCACCTTAAAACCTTCTGTTTTCAGTTTTTGTTTGGCTTGTGATGCTTGTTTAACTTTAGTTTATCATCAATGCATGCTATCATGTTAGTCTTCTGGATCATCTTACCTATTGGATATATTAGTCGAAGATATTTTGAAATTTATTTCCTTTTGCTTCAAATGATGTTATTTGTGTATAATAAAATGTTCTAGCCTTTTCATGTAGTTTTAATTAATTTAGAATTACTGAATCTCACATTTGGATTTTTTCTTGCAAAATACACAGCAATTTTCTGTTTTTAAGGTATTTTGTTTTCAACATATACAAAATTTACATGAATAAATTAATTACTTATTTTGTATTACAAAGATGGTTACCAACCTATCTGATCTTGTTACTCGTCAACAACCAATTTTCTGCACGTCATATTTTGGTTCTGTCGATATATTTCCCTTGAGTGATTTCAATTTTTCTCACCAGTTGCTTTACTGCCTCCCCTTATCATCCTCAGATATTAGTTGAGATACTGGTCTATTATTTTTGGGTTTTCTATATTATTGAATGGAACCATACTGCTAAGAAGGGTGGTGGTGCAAACTAAGAAAATTGGAACTGAAAATTTTCACTAGTTCATATTATTATTATTATCATTAATATGATAAAACACAACTGTGTTTTTAGGCTCTTTTATATGCCAAAATGGAGACAACCTGTGAACTGCATTTCTAGATGATTAATAGTGATTTTGCCATTTCAGTTGAAAATTAGTATATATAGAAGAGGGGATTTGAAATTGGTGCTAAATTTTAGGAAAGTTCAGACCTATGAGATTGGAAAGGAATCAGACATGGTACATGAGTTTTATTCTGTTATTAAAATTCTTGATTGCCAGCAATGCTTATAATTTCTTCTTAATTATTGGAATATATATGTTTTGTTCTTCAATGTTAAGTACTTGTATTATTTCATGAATGTATTTGGGCTTATCATTTTGATATTTTTGTTCTCTCATTTGATAAATCCAGGTGCACAACAATGAGCACATTAGAAGCAAGAAGTGCAGAACTTGCTCTTTTGGTTTTGTATCTGAACAAAGCTGAAGCAAGAGATAAGATTTGTAGAGCTATCCAATATGGATCAAAATTCTTGAGTGATGGTCAACCTGGTACTGCTCAGAGTATTGACAAGACAACCAGTTTGGCACGAAAGGTCTTTCGACTTTTCAAGGTACACAAGCATATAATATCTTGTTTGAATTGAGATCATAAAAATATGAAACTGAATATAAGGTTTGATAACAAATGTATATGAGCAAACATTTTCCTCATATTTATATTGGTACATTTTTAGCAGTCAAAACATGATATAAAAATAAGATAAAGATAACTCTCAATAGATGAAGTATTGTGTTTTCTTATTCATTGTGTTGGATGTGTCTGTAACCAGTTTTTAATATTTCAATGTTTATGTAAACGATTGTCTAGAAGATTAATTATAGCTGTGCCTGTTGAATCTTTTATTATTTCTGGGTCATGCTCGAATAGGCAATCTTAAGTATTCAGTTTGTAGATGAGGATATTGCAAGTGTTTTATTCCATATATTGTTGATGTATCACATATTGTTGTTTGTGTTTGCAAGTAGCATGACTTTTTCAGAGCTCTATGTTTGTTGCATGAAATTTTGTTGACGTAAAACATAATGTTTTCTCACTGAAATTTTCTCTTCTTGCAGTTTGTCAATGACTTGCATGCTCTTATAAGTCCTGCTGCCCCAGGAACACCTACTTCTCTTATTTTACTTGGGAAGGTACTCAATTAGATAAGATCCTCCGGTTTTCCATAAGTTGTATGCCATATTAACTTGTTAAATTACAGTCCAAGAATGCTTTGCTATCAACCTTCCTTTTCTTGGACCAAATGGTATGGGCTGGCAGGACTGGAATCTATAAGGTGATTTTTCATCCCTTTTGAAATATCCTCTATTTGTATTTAGACCTCTTCTGCCACGTGGAAGAAAAGCTAAATATCTGCAGTTGGATTTTTAGAACAAAGAGCGTGCAGAGCTTATTAGCAGGATCTCACTGTTCTGTTGGATGGGCTCCTCTGCTTGTACTACTTTGATTGAGGTTATAAACTTTTAGTTTATAATTTTTCTGCTCAGATATGATTTCTTTCCTTAGTTTAACAGTTACAACGTGTTCTTTTCAGCTGGCAGAAATTGGGAGGCTTAATAGATCATTAAAAAAATTAGAAAAGGATCTTAAGGAGAGTGACAAATATCATGTATGTTTGTACCTTATTGCTACAAGCAAAATCTTCTCTTTTTATCCTCTGGCACTCAAAACTCATTTCTTTATATACATTGATTTCAGAAGGAACAGTACCGTGAAAAGCTCAAAAAATCAAATGACAGATTGCTATCTCTGGTAAAATCATCCGTTGATCTAGTTGTTGCAATTGGATTGCTCCAGCTGTCCCCAAAGAATGTCACTCCTCGGGTGACAGGAGGCTTTGGATTTATAAGCTCTCTCATTTCGTGTTATCAGGTGATCATAATTCTTTCTGTTGATGTTTATTCTCAAGAACAGCGTAGATTTACTTATCCTTCTGCATCTCTCAATTTGTTGCAGTTACTTCCCTCCCCACCGAAGCGGAAGACATCCTGAACTCTGGAACATTGTGTTCGTCAAAACATCAATTGAGGCTTTAAGACACATCACGGTGTAATCTATAGGCCTTGACGATGCTAGTTTTACCTTGTTACTGAGGCAATGTCTTATAAATCATGAATACTCGACGCTACGGTAATGATGGTCATATTGTTTTCTTTCTAGTCAGAGTATGGTTCCTTAGTGGCTGTACCATCAATTGTTTATGGTAGCTTCTATTATACAGAGAATCCATGTTGGATTAACAGTGCCAGTATTAAGCTGCTTTTCACCCAGTTCTGAGTACGTGATCGTTAGAAATTGATTAGATAACTTTTTATCATCCATGTGATTACAGGTTCGAATAAACAAGGTATATGCGTAGAAAAAGATTTAAATCTTTATAAACCTACGAATATTGTCTGACCACTCAACCCTAAGTTGCTCGGCCATCGAAGGTTTAAAACGCTCAGAATGGAAATGGTATTTTGACCAATCGCTGTGACGGTACGTGTTTCGGGTAAAACAAATCAATTCCGTTAATAAACAAAATATACATTCTGATTGAGATTTTCTAAACAGATAAAGTCAAATTCCACCACCCCAAGCAACGTACCGACCACCTGAAGGTACATTTTGGACGACAAAATGCCTTTCACATTTCACGGGGAAATTAACAAACCATAGCGAAAACAACTCTAACTCTACCGTACAGAGAGCAAGACATAATACCTTTATTATTAGTCATTTCGGCGACTGAGATACGACCCAACCCTGTAACGATTCTTTCCCATCAAGGCCTCAAATCTTCATCTACCCTGCGGTTTCATCAACTGGGTTTTCGGTATCAGGCGTAGCCTGACGGGATACACCAGAAAGAGCAGTGGGTGATGACAACGATGTCAAAGCTTGCAACGTTTGGGCTGTGTAACGGGAAATTGCCGCAGAATAAGCGTCGCCGGTTAAGCTACCTCGCATTCGTCCTGTAGGTCTCCAGTTTGAGTCCGTGGGTGACTCTGGCACGCCACCAGACGTCTTGGCAGTCTGTTGAGTCCCACCTACGTTTTGCACCTGTTCACTACGAGATGGTCCAAATCTGCTGATAGTGACATGGGCAGGAGCAGTTGTCATGAATGCTCGTGGTGGTGGCATCCCAGGGTGCGGTCTTGTTATTAGTGATGTGCTTGCACGTTTGACAGTTGACAGATTACTCAGTTGGCCTACTGAATTCGCAGATGCCACAGCAGTTGCAGGTTGGAACGCTTGTTGCACTCGTGGTGGTGGCATCCCAGGGTGCACTCTTGATATTAGTGATGTACTTGCCCGTTTGACGGCTGACAGATTGCTCGGTTGACTTACCGAATTCGCAGATGCCACAGCAGTCACAGGTTGGGATGCTTGTTGCACTCTTGGTGAAGGAAACTGAAGGGGCGGTCTAATTTGGTTTGCCAGCTGGTTCAATGTCTGATGGCTATGCACACTCAGTTGGCAAGGACTTTGAACGTTCAGATGAGGTTGCAGGAATCGTCCACCATGTTCGGTGACTCTAGTTTGATCCAGTGTAGTACTAGAATTGACTTGATATTGTACGGGAAAGTCAAACTTGCAAGAATGGCTTGAAAATGGCTTTTAGTCAAGGGAAAGAGTAAAAAACTAAGTCAAAATAATGGGATTTCTTGTACATAACAGATAAATAAGAGAATTCAGCAAGCTTTAGAGGATCATCTGGAAAACAATACAAGTAGATCAGTTACCTGTATCACAGACTGATGCTCTGGATGGGATGCCACCCCCGCTGAACCTGCATTACTGATTCTCACAGATTGTGAAGGGGATATGAATGAACTATCGGTGTCAAGAGAAGTATTGATTTCACTTATTCGTGGCCTTTTTGACAAGTTCTGATTTTGCATTGCCGAAAGTGCTTGAATTGCCATTGGATTTCTGGAGACATGCCTGGGTATTAGCAACCTCGGAGACTCATTTCCGATAATGGAAGTTTGTTGTTGCGGTTGTAACCGTAAGTTATTTGCTGCTTGCCTTAACTGAGACGCGCTTTGTGCCACCAAATCTGGAATCCTAGCACCCCATGATCTATTCCAATCCACACCAAGGGAAGAAGCATCCGCAAAGGAATTGACTGGAGACGCAAGCAGATGATCACTTGTACTCACAGACAATAACATACCTGAAGTAAAGCCATAAGATGAACTACCAGAGCCAATCTCACCACTGACTTGGAGTGATGGATGGAAAGTCCCAGATATATTGTCTCCCTGGAACAGTTTTCTATCAATAATTTCAGAACTGCTTCCTTCATGTATTGGACAACCTATCTGAGAATCCAACTGTCCGGAACTCAGTACTGCATCACTCTCACAGTTTTCGTCAGTGGTAAGATCCATAATATCATTTGGGTCACATACAACCCCAGTTGGTTCAGTGCATGCCTTATTCTCACATTGCCCGGTATGTGTTTGTTTAAGCATTTGAATGGCATTATTTTGGTTTTCGTCAGCAGCAGCCCAGGTGCCATCAGCTGAAATTATCACGAGTGAAACACCTTCTCCAGCGTCAGCTAAAATCTGGATAAAATGGTGATAGTTTATTCGATCGTGCAAAAGGTAATAATAAGTCAATGGAAAAGGTGTAGCCAAAAGTAGGTACCTCAACCATTTTCTGATCAATTCGTATATCCATGTAGCTGACAGATTGGTTACAGTGAGGGCATCGCCAAGATGGCATCTTTGAGTTCATTTCCATGTAGTTATCAAAATCAAAACACTATAAAACAAGACAATTAAACAAGAAAATTAACGTTACATGCCTATTATATAATCATTTGTTATGCTAAGAAACATAAAATTCTCACCTGGTGATGTCTACAGTGATGACCTTTGGCAGGGGTCTTGATTCGCTTGTGGCTGTTGCATAAGTTACACATCATACAAAGTTATTTGTAGCTGTAAATATTAAAATCAAGGAAGAAGCCCCGAAGTAATATATATGGTGTAAAAATAAGTACCAACTTTTATTCATCATGATTGGTATGAGGTCTGTCTAGATAAGTAATCAACGAACCCAGATTAAGGGAAAGATTCAAAGAAAAAATTGAAATATTTAATCCATATGTTGCAACTCAATTTAGGAACATGCAAAGCATTCAAATACCAACTCTTAAATAAAATACAACACAACAAAGAGGCAACTAGGCAAAATAAGATTGGGACCATTTCAAAATTATTTTTTAATTTTATATGCATAAATATGGGTGTCTGCAATTATGTATAATTTTAGCTCTGTTATTTCCTAAACATTCACATGAATAATAATCAGAAGATCACATCTGAAAATTGACATGTATATGTCAAAAAATATGTATATTCTAGAAGTATTCACTCAAAAAATGATATTTAAGTTATTAGCAAGGAAAAAACCTTTTAAACCTAACGAATTGTTGGTGGATGAATTTAACAAATATGGCATGGCATTTCACACATACCCACTTCAACAAGTATGAAGACAGACATTTAGTAATAGCATGCTTGCATTAAGAGAGCAACTAATATAAGTAGCATGCTTGCACCATAATAACATTTCATAAGATAAGATTGAAAGGTGGATATTAAAATACATCTAACAATCAAAATACAAAACCTAAACAATTATATATCATATCAAGTATTAATAAAAATATCAATTATGGATTCAATTTAGTTAACCATACTAAAAACTAAGAATTTAACCATTCCCAATGATTCTATAAATGAAGAACCAAACCATACAAAACCACTAAACCACACAAAATGGTCATTAGAATTAACCAATTATTATCAAACTATGGACACCCTTAATCAGACCTAAAACGAGTTTGACTCCATACTTCAACTTTTCCCACTGTCCTCTCAATTTCTCCATTATCCCTATGTTATTATTGAGTAATAATCCCAGAATAGAATTCAGACAATGGGAATCCCTTACAAACATTTCCCTCTTCCATTGCAGGTATATTGGAGGAGCATGCAGGTATTACTGTTTTGGGCAAGTAAAACAAGAGCATCTATGAGAAAAATGAGTTGTGTTGATTTATACATGTCAATTGTGTCATACTATGCGAGCCCAGCTAAAATCAAATAATGCCTGAGAACCCAAATCCATTTGTATCGTGCTTACTATGCCCAACCTTCAAATGCTGCATCCCAGGTACGGCCTACAAACCAATTGTACCATGTCGTGCCAACTTATTGTGTACATTTTTGTGTCAATTTGTACAAAATGTTATTACAGTACCAAAATACAAAGAATAAAAATTTATTTTATTATTTGAAATTAGATTACAAAAAACATCAAGTTCATTAAAATTCAAATTTCAAAACACATTACATACGAAAAGTTACAACAAAAAATATAAAAAAGAAAAAATACATAATAAAGGAAAAACTAATTTTTTACCAAAATAAAAAAAAAGGTGGTTGCTTGTTCTGAGCCAGCTTAGTATTTGCTAGAAGTAAACAATTGAGAGAGTAGAGAATTGAGACATGAGGGTGTATAAAGAAGAGTGGAGGAAGATGTGTAAAATGAGGAGGTGAGAGAATTTATAGGCTGTTGTGATATGGTATAATAGTCTAGGGGTATTTGGGTCTTTACAGTTATTTATCTTGGGTAATCTTATATATACCTTTACCCCAGTTGTTAATAGATCATTCTCTCATTTTTTCAAATCTAAATTGGTATCAAAGCCACCAAACCCTAGCCATCATCGTACCTAATCAACCTCCCTTTCCTTTGATCTTCACCTAGTCCCAAACCCACTACCACCACCACTCTCATTTTGTCCATCGCCCGACTGCACGTTGCCTGCCAATCATTGACATGTCATAGATTGCCATCTCCATATACATGAAGGTTGCAAGTTCATGCTATTGGCCTAGGTTATTCCACCATTAATTGTGTCATGCTCTCCATCATCAGCCTGGGACATTTTGTTCTTGACTCTTGTGAGGTGTTTGTAAGAGTCATCAAAGGAGCTTCTATTGTGCTTGCTACCGTCACTTCTATACCTAACCATTTCACACGAAAGGGATGTAAATTGGGTTGAGCCCAACTGAGCCAGCATACTTTGACTATGCCGTTGACAGACACGATATGGTTGGCTGGGTCATGCTAGGCTAGTGCTCATAGAGCCAAACCGTGTGGGCCAGCATGGCATGATTTCAATCCATGGGTTCGGCTAGGTTTGGAAGTTCATTTAAAGTTTCATGATGTTTTTTTACATTTAATAATTATTTTTAATAACTAATTAATAAAAATATATTATTTAAATATATTGTAAGACTGAAGATTCGAACTAGTGACTAATAAATTGTATATATGTCACTTAACCATTACATCATACTAAAGTTGTTAAATAAAAAAAAGTTAAAATTATTAATTTATTATTCCTCATGTATTGAATGATAATTCATAATTTTATTTCTATTATTATTTAAAGAATTTAATTTAGTGTGACAGTCGATTGACACTTACATAACTTTTTAGTCGTGGGTTTAAATCTTAAGTCTAATGTTATATTTAAATAAAATATTTTTATATATTAATTATTAAAAATATTTATTAAGTTGAAACCATACCTGGGCTGGCCTGTACAACTATGTCATTGACCTATACAACCCAAACAAGCTCATGCCATTCCTTAAAAAAAAAAAAAATGCCATTCCTAGGCCACTCCCAATAATACCTACCATGACACAAATAGTGTCTGGACCAATAAAGTTTTGAGTTGTGCTAACCCGACACAACCTATTGACATACTTAGGACCCATGCTTCTGTTGTGTCTACTGCTACTGCTTTTGTGCCCATCTAATCCACATAGGAATACATGTATGATGGATCCCTTCACCTATTCCTGCTTTGAAGGATAAGAATTTTGTTTTCGTATTGTTAGTAATCCAATATGGCTACACAGGTTAACCTTCTTCAAAGCTTCACACCAACATCTTAAATGGTGAGAACTACATATTGTGGGCAAGAAGAGTTGAAAATATTGTACTTAACCATCACAAGTTGTACCATTTTACTAATCTGCCGCCTAAAGCAAAAGATGCCACACATACAGATTGGTTAACAAATAATGAAGCAATTATTGCATGAATGTTTGACAATGTGGAGTTTTTTATGGCTCGAGAAGTGATCACGATGCAATCAGCAAAAAAATTTGGTACTCTCTTAAAAAAACTATAGAAATGAGAACTTTTAAGTTTATGAATAGCTCTTTACTCGTAAGCAAGGTTATCAAAGCCCATAGGACTACTATAGTTTTTTGTAGGGATTAATTGAAGACTATACTTAGCAACACCCCTTTGTTGACATTATTAAGATAAAAATAGTACAAAGAAATACCAGTTGCAACATATTTGTTAGGTTTAAATTTTAATGTTGTTTCACAAATTCGAGAACAAATCCTTAATGTTGATAAGATGTCAAATCTAAAGGAAACATTTGCATGGATCATTCTCTCATTTTTTCCATCTTTCAAATCAACTTAGGCTTTTTGAGATGAAGATCGAAGGTTGTACATGAAATTTCATCTCAAACCAATGGTGATTGATGAGATAAGTTGCATTTCAAACAGCAGGAGCTCCACAGTTCTTCACACCCACAGAAAATGACAAGACCTCCTTCCAAACCTTAGCTCTCCCCTTTAAAAGAGGAAACCCTAATGGTTTGGGCCGACCCATCCAAACCGTTACATCACCCCCCAGCTGAAGACGAGACCTTGTCCTCAAGATTGAGCCAAAGTTGCAGCAATTTGTAGTAGTCCTCCCAAGTGGCCAAAGCTTCATCCTCCCCGGTCCAGTGTACACGCACCCACGTGATGGTTCGTTGTCCCCGTTATACAGCTTTATGTTCCAAAATGCAATCCGCCAATGAAGCAAGAGATCAACAATCCCTCCAACTCGCCTATCACTCGCGTAGAGAGGGCAACGAAGTCTTGGATGTACTTGTTCACCAATCCATGTTGTTCGAGCTTGAACAATTCCTCTCTATAATCCAGCAAAGGACTCTCCCCAAAACACGCCACCAAACCCTCCATCATGTCCAGCCAAAAGGTCCCAAACATGATGGAGGATGTTGACAACCTCGACAATCAATGAGGCTGTTGAACCATTATGTTGCAACCCCCCCAAGATGCACCAACGCCACAACAACCCAATCTTTCTATTCCACATGATGCAAGGTCAACAACCTCTCTATCATCTGCCCCCACTCAATCGAATCACCAATGTCATCAAACGTCAAGAAGTTAAGTTTGAGATTGGCAATATTGCGTCTGACTGCTGAGCCTCCCCAGGGATGATCATGCGCACCACCCCCGTGCAACAACTCGCTTTGCCCTTGCTGCACATTTGAATGGGTTGACAAGGCAGCCATCTGCACTTTGATGACTGCCATTCAAGCATCCTTTTTTGCATCCAAACACTGAATCATTTCTGCAGTCGACAGTTCACCACCATTTCCCATGTTCGTAGTTTCTCCCATGATCGATGGCTCGAATACAAAATGAGACAAAGATCGAAGGTTGTACCTGAGATTTCGTCTTTGGACCAATGGTGATTGATGACATAAGTTGCACTTCGTCGAGCGACATGAGCTCCACAACTCTTCACACACAAAAAATGACAAGATCCACTTCCAAACCCTAGCTCTCCCCTTTAAAAGAGGAAATCCTAATGGGCTAGACCGACCCATCCAACAGAATTAATTAAATTACTGTAGTTGAATAAATTACCATTACACTTTTGGTGTATTTTGGACCATTAATGAATTTAAGTGTGATTTTAGAAAATTTAAGAACTTTTTGTTCAAAAATTGAAAAAAAGGAAAAAAAAATAACTTTTAACAAATGAGTTTGTACTTTAAAGAAATATATCTTTTAAAATAAAAATTAGGAATGTGCTAATGTCCTAGCAATTTGTTTTTGCAAAACAACCCTTTATAAAAACAGTTGAACTGTTTAAGGTTAGCCCAACAGGGAGTTATATTAGAATATCAAGTTAAAATTCAAGATTTTTCCATTGAAATTTGACATTCTGCAACTTTGTCTTGTTTCCATTAAAATTCCCATTTATACTTGATATGTCCCTTTTTCCATAATATCAACGGTTGATATGATACCAATATCGAATGCCTTGATGATGCTAATAAGGGTGATTTAGTGTCATCTTCCTCCACACAAAAGAATAGGTAAATTTGATGCAAAAGTCGTTCACCAATATAAATAAAGGTCAACACATTAGGAGTTTCCCAACAATTAACTATTATCTAAATTGAACCGGATTAAGTAATAAGTGATCTGACTTTAATCATCAATATTAGGACCTCTAGCCCCATCGTCCTCTCTCACACTCTCTGTCTCTCTCCCTGTATATATATACACATTCATTCATAACAAAAATTCATTCATTTAAAGAAAAAAAAGTATATCTTGAGAGAGGCACCCAAACCCATAGTGTTGTAGGTGCCTACACAAGCAATTTACTCAAAGTACACAATGCGTTAAAACTTCGAATTTATTTTCAATACCAGATATCTCAAAAAGACCTAAGCCATTGAATTTCATTCATAACAAGAAACATATGCAAACAAAATTTCAAGTGAATCGGAGGTATCTATCATGTTCATCCAAAGGTGTCTATTTCAGGATAATTTCAGAATTCCAATTAACAATGTATAATGATCCAAATCAATTTCAATGATTTGGATTTTTATTTGAGACCATCAATATTGAAAATAAATTGGAAGTGTTGGTAAATTTGATATTCTTGAAAGTAGCCTAGACTCTCTCTCTCTCTCTCTCTCTCTCTCTCTCTCTCTCTCTCTCTCTCTCTACACATCATACATACAGGAAAACAATCTTCAACAAGGTGTCATGCATTTTTTAAAGAAATTTAAAAAATGACGGGTCTACAATTATGTGAATAAAGACAGCAGAAACAATTATATATGAAGAAGGATAACAAATTTCAAGTATCAACGAGAAAGCATAAAATGTCCTTCAAGATAAAGGCATGGAATTGACGATAAACTTTAAAAAATGACTTACCTTATAGGACAGATCAAAGAAATTATTGACGGGCCCACAATTACTTCTGTATCTACCAATCACAGTTGAAAAAAAACACTGTAAGTTTTTTAAAAAAACTCTGTTAGTCTTTTGCAACTTCTGATAAATCCTATGAAGAAAATAAGGATTCATAATGAACATACAAGTAAAATCCAAAAGGAATGGTTGCTTTGCACTGATAAAAATAAATAGCATGACACAGACTTTTGGAAAATATCATAGAGGATAACAAACAAATTGACAACCTATAGTAGATGATCAACAAAACAAAGCCCAGAACCTAAGCTAAATAATTTTAATGAAAAAATGAAAAATGCTTTTTGAAAGAAAGGATGAATCTCAGTAATGGGAATTAATACGATACATCCAGGAAGGGAACATATAGACAAATTTCATTACCCACTCCCATACTTGGCCTGATAGATAGGGACCCAAATCATGTCAAACTGTCTCCATCTCTCATAAACGTAAGTTCAAAAACTTGACTCTTAATTAGATACAAATTCAACGATCATAAACAGATAATAATAATTTATATCGAGAAATCACAATGACATTATTTTTATTTATAATCATAATGATATTATCTTGAGACAAGAAAACCCAAAGGAAATATTCTCCAAGCACCTCGATTTCTTGTCCTCTGAAATTAATTTAGGAACAGTTTATGGGGTATTGACCCAAGGATGTCAGAATCATACATTAACATTAAGCAAGTTTTAAGAGGACATTTTAATACTTGATAACAAAATCACTAGCAACTATAAACGCTATATTTTTGTAAACTGTTTATAGATTAATTAAAAAGTTTCTATGATAGATTAATTAAGAACCATACGTTAAACCGTTTTGATAACTATCAACATGTACGAAATTTCTAAGATAGATTAATTAAAAAGTTTTCTAAAATACCTACACCATCTATCTTTTATTTCATTTTCTTTTACTAAAACTTAACTTAATCGAAAAGGATTCTTGATATACTTTACTTGACCAAAACCTCAAGATTTCCTTTCTCTAACCCTAGCCTATTTATATACTATATTTTCCCTTGTATTTTGATCATATTATCATATAATTCCTGATAAGCCTGATTTTTAATGCTACTAATAATTTGATTTGACTAATATTTGAACCACTTCTAAATGTAATTATCCTCTCCTTTTCTAAAATAACTGTTGGTTACTAAAAGGTTGCAAGCTTCACTATTGTCTAAAATTGAATTTCCTTTTTCATTTTTATTATAAAAACCAAATCCTAAATGATTTCTTTTGAGTGTTATATTTTACTCCATTACATGACCATTTAGATCTCCTTTAATAAAGAATTAATCATTAGTAGGTAAAACATGAACTAAACTATCCAAATTTTCAAAAACTTTTGATTAATAGCTTTTCTAAATCAACTTTTGGAGCATATGCACTAACCATATTAACTATCTCATTTCATATCAAAAGCTTAATTATTATAATTTTATCTTCTATCCTAATTGTTTCAACAGCTTCATCTTTTAAATTTTTATCAACTATTACTCCAACTCCATTATTATCCTTATCTTTTCCCGTATACCAAAATATAAAACCACCATCCTCAATTAACCAAGATTTTTCTCATACATATTCAGTTTCTTAAGAGCACAATATGTTAATTTTCCTTATCATTATATCCACTAATTGCATACTGTTACCGGTCAAGGTTTTTGTATCCCACATTACCCATAATTGTCCAAAAAAATGTGAGAACACAAGCTTATTGTCGTTTACATCTAAGAAATAATGTAAAGTCACTAGCTTACGAATGCTACAAATTATCAATAAGAATTACATTCATGAAGAGCTAGCAAGTTTCTACAATTGTCTAGCAAACATTAATCATCTTTTATTTAACTTACAACCAACTATGAAGGGGTTAACCATCACAAACAAAATTTATATATATATAATGGTCCAAAAGATATCCTCATATAATGAAAAACGTAACCTATTTGTCTCAAGGTAGATTCATTTTGAAATGCAACCAAACACAAAACTCAAAAAAAAATAAAAAAAAGATGCTCCAAACATTCACAATCCATTCTAAAATAGTGAAGGCACATACTCGTGTGTGCTTGTGTGAAAAAAAAACAGTTATATGTAATGTGCGTGTGCACATACATACATATGTAGAGAGAGAGAGCGAGGTGTACTAGAGTGCCTTCAAAAGTAATAAAGATGTTAATATTTTAAAGTTTTTTTGATACACACATACTACATGTTATATATTTAAAAATAATTTAGGACATTAGACTGGTCAATTGACTAATTAATCACCCATTTCTGAGTAATCACTAATTAATCTCCATTCTGATTTCCAAATCACAGCACTTTGAGCAGGACAAAAAGTTAGCACTGCAACATACTGGAGATAATGAAAAAAGAAAGCCTCGCAACATGTGCTACCTGACATATCCACATCTGCATCTAATTCAACATAATCTTGAAGTAAAGAAGAATCAATAGAAGCTATGTCTTCCATCACAGAAATTGCTATGATATAATTACCTGAAAAATCATTACAGAAAAAAGTAAATATGTAATAATTACATTAATCATGAATCTGAAGGAAATACAAAAAAAAACATTAGTGCACAATATACTTAAAAATAAGGTTACAAATATTGGTAAATGTATCAACAATTGGTAATCCAAAAAACAGAAATATATCGAGGATCATATCAATGAAATCACAATACTTTTGTAGATAGAGCCAAAAAAATCCAAATTTCAAGATGAAGCTCAATGATAAGATAAAACAAGCTATGATTAACACATAAAAATACTAAGATAAATTTTATAGACAATTATCATACATAAAATGTTGATTAGATGAAATATAATAGTTGCATGCATAAGAAAAATCTTAAATGATGTACAAATAACCAAAAAAAACACATAATCACAAATGATTTAAAATTCAAGATACATTTCAATATATATCATATTAAATTTTAATAAAATCTAAGTTGCAGTTGAATATAATCCAAGTTACAATTCAATATAATTTAAGTTATAATTTAATTAAAATTAAGTTACACTTCAATATATATCAAGTTACATTTCAATAGAAACCAAATTGCAATTCAATATTTTTCAGATTACATTTTAGTAGATTATGTATTAACAATTATACATAGTATACAAATTAATAAGATAATGCACGATATGAGGCAATTTCCATAACCTCCATAATCAAAAAATTTATTAATTATAAGATTCCAGAGTAAATTATAAATTTTTATTCCTATAGAGGTGTCAATTGCATCATATCTAATTAGATCAACAAAACCCAGCACAGTCAAACTGTACCATTGATTGACACATGATCAGCTTTTTACACGAGCTGACACAACACGGCATGAAAATAATTTTATAATTTTTAAAAACATTGTA
Source organism: Amphibolis antarctica (assembly GCA_024699675.1). NCBI lineage: Eukaryota > Viridiplantae > Streptophyta > Magnoliopsida > Alismatales > Cymodoceaceae > Amphibolis > Amphibolis antarctica. Next base: position 17,613 of record JAMKPZ010002543.1, read on the forward strand.
TTTGTTTTAATATACTGTTGTTAAGTTATATACATTGTATAGAACTTGGTGGCTTGAGTTTGTCAATATGTAATGCATGGTTGCGACTTCAAATCTCACCTTTAACCATCTCTTAGTATTTATAAATTATATTAATGTTATATTAATTTTTAATAAAATAAAATAAATTAAAAATTAAATCATGCTAGACTAAGTCAACACAACTTAGCACGTGCCCAAATGGCTCGTGCCTAGGCCACTGACTGAAAGGCCGAGTACAGCCCAACATGACACTATTCATGTCAAACTTACAAAAAATTCAAGTCATGTTGACTTAACACGACCCATTAACACCTCTATATCCCTATAATGTAGTTAATATCTTTTTAAAATTTCACAAATTAATTAAAAATAGAAAATAAAGTTTTTGAATATATAGAAGAGAAATATTAAAAACAGGAAAAAATAAATTTAAAAATAAATTAAAAATCAAGATTTTATTTTTTAAATATTTTCAGCATTTTTATATAAATTTTTCATTTTTTTCTTTCTCTCTCCTTTTTTCTCTCTTTTTTTCACACACTTCACCACCTCCCTCCTTTGTCCCTCCCCTTCCACTTGAAGACCCTAATGGGTTACAATGGTGAGTAGAAAGGAAGGAGGCTTTGGTGGAGAACACTTCCCAATATCAATCGATCATTTCACCAAATCAACCAATTCATCCTTTTGTTGACCCCTCGTACTCAGGGATATGCAATTGATGTCGTGGTTAGTCTGGGCAAAACATTCGACCTCTCACGATTTCAGGTTTGAGTTAAGTGTTGTACTCCCAGGTGCCAACCAGGACACCCCGAAAGTTCAAGCCAGTAGCCGACTATACCAGCCAGCAGCCAGACTTCCTGGGCGGAAGTCTCGTTTCATCTTCCGCCTCATGCCTCTCGTCCAACGGACTCATTACTCGTCTAACAGTCATTGGCCAGACAAAGATTCCAATTGGAATTTCCATTCTTATAAACATTTGGTTTACGGAACTTCCGTTTTTTGCTTTTGCCAACTGTAGAGTAAAACTCGTAATGTTACGGTCAATCATAGAGTAAAAGTCGTAACGTTACGGCCAACCGTAGAATAAAGCTTATAATGTTACGGCCAACCGTAGGATAGTACGCGAACCTTGACCGTGGAGGGGCAGTGCATTGCCTGGCTCATGCAATCGATAGCTCCTTCCCAAGCCCGGCTCGCACAGCCGGCAATCGATACCCCAGTCGCATCCTCGTTGTGGACGCCAACCATTTTTCCCAAGGTGGAAAAGGCAACTAGGCGCTACACGGCTCACGTAACCAACAATCGCGTCGTAGATATCCATTCTCTGGCAGCCTCTGATGCACCTTCCAGAGGTATTGTAGCTAGGACACCAGTCTTGGAATGGACTGGTCGTCCGACGACAGGTGGGTGGCTTTCCGACCTATAAGGCGGATGTCCGGCCTTACCAGCCGCTCTTAATGTGCCCTCAGAGGTGTGAAACCAATCTCCAAGCAACTGACCGCACAAGTACGCAGCTATCCAGATTTCCACAGCAGGAACAACAGAATTCCAATCAAAATGGTAGAATTCCACCCGATTGCACCAGTCGTTTTCAAAACACATTAGAGATTGCTACAACAAGCCAGCAAAAACTTGGCCTTCCGCGACAGAGGGGACAAAATTCTGACCAAAGAAGCGGAATTCCAACCCAGAGTGTTGGTGCCTTCAAACGATTCCAGATGCTCAGCGAGCCCAATCATCGCCCAACTAACGTAACATACGCGACACTTGACCTTCCAACGCTCGACGATCCAACTTCGCGAAACGTCGCGACCTTAGCCTATAAATAACCCTCCCCTTTTCACTGGGGAGAGGTTCGAATTCTCGATCCTGCTGCTGCTCAAGTGTTCAAGCGTCCCAGCACCCAACGTTTACCACCTGCTCCATCTGACTTCCAACATTCGTCCACAACTGACCGTCCGTGCACAAGAGCCCGCCGACGACGACACCAACCCAACCTTCCTACAAATTAGTCGTCCTCTCCCCCCTTCCCACCAATAGGAAGGGGGGAGACAGATCTTTTATCGATAGCTCTCCCCCTAGTCGTCCATGGCTTCGACCAGGGGAAGCCTATTCCTCCCTCGGGATTACCCTCGACCCCCTTCTCCTTTCTGTTTTAGACGCACATTTCAATATTTCGCATGTTGTTTTGTGGTTACTTGCGAGGTTTTTCTTTTTCCTTGATCATCTATGGCTTTGACCAAAGGTGGGTAGAAGTTCATCAGGGCTAGCAGACTTCCTTTATGATTTTTCGAATTTTCGCCTGCATTTACCAGATTTCCACCTCGTTTTACCGCCATCTCAATGAATGCCCCAAGACTTGACTCTTTAAGTCCTCGTGCAGCTCTCAAATGGATTTTTCATATTTCTACCCGCATTTACCAAATTTTCACCTCGTTTTACCGCCATCTCAACGAATGCCCTGAGACCTGACTTCTTAAGTCCTCATGCGGCTCCCAGATAGATTTTTCGAATTTTCACCCGCATTTACCAGATTTTCGCCTCATTTTACCACCATCTCGGTGAATGTCCCGAGACCTAACTCCTTGAGTCATCGTGCGGCTCCCAGATGGATTTTTCAAATTTCCGCCCGCATTTACTGGATTTCCGCCTCATTTTACCACCATCTCGGTGAATGCCCCAAGACCTGACTCCTTAAGTCCTCGTGCGACTCCTAAATAGATTTTTTGGATTTTCGCTCGCATTTACCGGATTTTTGCCTCATTTTACCACCATCTCGGCGAATGCCCCAAGAGCTAACTCCTTGAGTCCTCGTGCGACTCCCAGATGGATTTATTAGAAGTCCATCAACTTATCAGGAATTCCACCTCTTTCCTTTTCGTTTTAGAACTAGTTGGATTAGGGCACGTCAAGAAACTCCTAATCGGACGACTAGATCCTCCCTTTCAGTTCACTCTGCATTTTAGTTAACTTGTGCATCAATCACAATAAGGAGGCTAGCTTATGCTGAGCTGGCTAGGGGTGCCAAACACCTTCCCCACCAATACCCTAGATCCTTACTCATTATCTCTAAGTAGCAGACCTCTTGTTTTGATTTTCTTAAAGATTTTACATCTCATTCCTAAGTTGAAGAGCACATTCTCTTCCTCTTCTTGTTTTCCTTGTTTTCCAGTAAAATAAGGTGGCGACTCCGATATTTTATTTATAACTTTCAACTTGTTTCCCGAGTCTCATGCACTTGTTATTCTCTTAAATAGCTCCAAGCAATATTTAGGTGGAAAGAAGGGTAACACCTTTGACAACTTAAAATATGCCAAATTGAAAGATCCATCAATCTAGCATCAATCCTTGACAACATATCAATTAATCCATTGTATTTTCAAGAATACAAGAGGTATTGGGATCAATAAAATTGAAATCTAAGATGGAATGTCTTGATTTTAAAACCTTACTTGAAGCCACATACCATTAAAAGATCCAGCAACCTGAAAAAGATTCAAGCCATATTTAAGCATCTTTGTGATATCTGTTGGAAGCTGAGGCCCATTGTCCTTGTAGACAAAATGACAAAAACAATAGATTATAAAGTTATATTTCTTCAATAATTTATAACACATCTTAGAACATAAACCAAATCAATAGAGAAGATTGTTGAAAATCACCAACCATAGAAACAATAGTCCTTCTTTCCACCCCTTTCCCATTTACCAAAAAGCTGTGATAAGAAACAGTGATATTAAAAATAATACAGAAGGAACAGGAAACATTATAGAAAAAGACAGAGTCGTCAAGAAAGTGATCTGATCAATTTTCATACTTCACTTGGCAGGGACTTATGATGCAACTTGATGACGATATGTTATCAGATTGTGCTACAAACAGTCGCTGCAGGAAAAGTGCAGTTGAGGATTACTTGCCTTATAAATTATAAACTTATTATAGAAAAGAATACAACCATATCTTGAATAGACAAATTAATGGCACCATTAAAGGAAGTCAATAACCACTAGAAAAGTATTAAATCGTTAATTTTTAGTACGAATTGACTTCAATAAATAAAGGTAACTCTTCATATATCAAATGCAACATAGAAAGAAAATCCTTAATCCTCTTCAATAGAAGTCATTTGGATGACAAACTTCAAAAGTAGGAAGAATTTACCAGACCAAATATATAAAGAAATGACCTCCATTTCATTAATTTTTTGATTCATCCATTTGGTTATTATACTGTGGAAGCTATCATTATTTATTTCTTGCTGTTTTGCTTAATAGCATACAGGACTCTATGACTGTGAGGGTAGCTACATTGTTAGATCATCTGGATAAACCTGTCAAAAACCAAGCCCAAATCTTCTTCAGAAAATCACAATCTATGGCTCCCAATCAGACCAACCCCAGGTAGCCAATAAGAAATCTCCATCAAAAAGAATATCCTCATCAAAAGGACAACATGAAGTGAAATAGGAGCTAAATAGGTGGAGTTCTTATTAGTGAGGAAATTGATTGTTATCAGTGTGGATTACTGCAAAACAAAAAAGGAAACGGCTAAAATGGATCAGGGATGCATGCTCACGAAGAATGCCATTGCCTGTTGTATACTAGCCACTTTATGAAGAGCACAATTAAAAAATAAATGTCAGACATCTTCCTCCCAGCCACAAGAGGAACATTTGGAGATGGCTCCTTCAGCGCAACCAGATCTATACGCATTTGTTAGGAATCTAACGTGTACCAGCATCCACATGCAGCAGCAGACCTTGTATGTAGACTTCACTTTCCAAACAATCCGAGCATAACACCAGCACTCCATTTGCCTACCTGTACCTTGCACCAGCATCCTATAACAACTCTTGACTGAGAAGCCTCCAGATTTCACTCCATTCCAAAGCCTCCAGTCCTCCCTATTTCCAGCTAGATTCCAATCAGGTAGAATATTCAGTAGCTGAGTTATTTCATTCTCATCATCCTCAATACTACATCTGAGATTTAAATTTCAACCCATGAGTCCTGCTGTTCATATATTGTCTATCACACTGAACAATTGGCTTCACAGAAACACCATTGTCTTCAAACAATGCAACTCTTCAGGAGATGACATCACAGCTAAGGGTCGCTTTTCTTTGTGGGTAACTTCTCTGAATTTGCAACTGTTTTTGGTTTTCTTTTGCTTTGATATCATTCAATGATGCTGATCAAACTTTGGATTAACTTATTCAAATTAATGAGATTCACCCTATTTTGAGATTTCTCGATTAAAAGGCACTCTTGTGTGCCATCTTCTAAAGGCAATATTTACATGGTCTATATTGTGATCCCAACATAAGATTGCTAACACTTGCTATTAGATTAACAACTTGAATATCTTTCAAAATTATGATCATTTCTGCAAAGATCCAACATTTGAAAAGAAACGGAAAGGAATATATCATAAGTTTCAAAACAGAAATTGCAGTTGCATGCTCACTATCTTCTCTTCTAGGGATCTATTCCTTGGAATACAAATATCAGCAAGTAGAATTTCATAACCAGCCTGCAAATCAGAAGAATGAACAAGGTTTTATGAACCTTCTAAATAAAAATATTGTTGCAACTTGCAACTCATGAAGAAATATAGCAAACAACTTTATTGACAATGACAACTGATTCAAAAATATAATCAAAAGATTATCAAGGGAACCATATATTGTGAAAGCATGAAATGAGAAGTTGATGCCTTATGTCATGAAAATCCCTTATCTACAAGGAAAAAACATTAACAAAAATACTATTCAGATGTATTTTGGAAGTGCTGACACCCCACTTTCCACGTCGTCACCTCATCGATGGTCGACACATGTTCTCCACTAGCAACCTCCTTTCTCTCAGTCGCATTGCCCAATCTAGCTTCCTCTGCACCAACCGATCACATCGTCTGGTGCAAACCTAGTACACCGTTCAACTCCACCGACAAGCAACATATCAACACCACCTTACCATTTCCCTCATCAATGGCTAACATGTTGCACATTTTCCATGTGGCATGTCCTGATTCATCACAAAAAAATATGTTTCCACCACCTTGTTCGCTCCACCAAACAATCCAACTCTAGTGACTACCTTCACAACCCCGCTTATCATCGCTCGCACATCAGTCATCATCCACCTTATAATGACCACATCACTATCACATCGATCATCGCCTTGCAAGCTTCGCCCCCTAACCACATGGACAAACATGTCCCTTCATAGCCTATTGCCGCTCGCAAAGTTGCCATCAATTGAGCTTCCCGATAAGCAACTCTCCGCACTGTCAACATCCTCTTAGTTAGCTTGCACTTCCCACACTCGACCTCACCAAAACCCTCATTACTAGTCCATCTCCATTGAACCTTACTCCTACGCAATCTTTGGATGCCACCACTCATTGGTCAAGCCTCTACGCCACTCATCACACCACCATTCACTCATCCAAGCCCATCTGTGGATCACCACGGATCAAGACCATTAGTAAGGCTCATCATCAACCACCAAAGAAGATAACCCACTACAACTAAGCATTACTTCAATTTATGCTAGTTTTAATCACTTAAGATGATTTCATGTAATTTTTCCAAAAAAGTAAGGTTTTCCAAGCTTTCCACTTTTCTGATCAACAAGTTCAATTTGAATGACAAGAAAACTCATTGTCTCGTTGTCAACCACCGACCGACAATTATGAAACCCCCTATTTCAACCATTGTTTAACCCTTTCCAACTAATAGGTTTGTCTAGATGGCAAGTTTATAAGTAAACTCATCATCCTATTATTGACCACCAATCGACAACCTTAAACTTTGGTTTTAAGCTTATTTTAGGACTTTTCAGTTGATGGATCCGATCTAGATGACAAGAAACTCTTCATCTTGTTGTTAACTCTCAACTAACAACCTTAAATCCTAGCTTTCCAACTTGATTTAATTTTTCAGCCAACGGATCTGATGTGAGCAGCTAACAATAAAGATTCCCCCATTTGGGGGACTACTAGCATCCTATCTAATGGATGTTGGGTTGTTTGCCCTCTTCTCCACCTCCGACTGTCATCTCTAACAAGCAAACTTGTCAGGTGATCGGTCAACAACTAGTTAATTCAAGGTTTTAGCCTAGAAATTGAATTTTCTAATTGTTTTAGTTGGAGGATTTCCTGACCATTTTCTCATTATTTCTTGTCGTCGCTCATTCATCTGGCTGTCATCTTCAACAAGCAAGATCACCGAACTACCAAACTAATAATGGTTTTTATAATTTTAGGTTAAATGAGGTCTTATACATGTTCATCTCTTTTTAATTTCCATTCTCTTATTGAAAAAACATAATGACTATTTGAACATTGCACGTCCTAAAATATATTTAAATGCATGTAATTTCTGAAAATATTGCATGCCTTTTATTATTATTGTATTATGTGAATAATGGAAAATTCCATTATTATTTACATTTGCTTGACTTTGATGATTAATAAATTTGTTTATACATCTATGTGCAAATGAATGGATTTATTTGTTTACTAGCTTGCATTATCATCTTATTAATGCATCACTTATTTGCATTCATTGATTTAAATCAAGGAAAAGGTGAGTCAGATATAAGTACATGCATCATACCTCCTGTTTTGCATTTCATTATGGGAAAAAATTTAAAAATTCTACAAAACCCATGCATTACTCCCATTCATGCATTGCATATGCATTTTTTATTGTTAAAATACCATAACTAAGTTAGGCACATTTAGGCCCATTTAGGATCATCCTCACTTATTACACAAGTAGAGGGTGTTACACGAATTTTCTCCTAGGGCCCTAACCCTATTTCATCTCTTATGGACCCAAAGGCCCATTTTCTCGTCTTTTCACTATATTTTACACAATAGGCACATGCATGCATCATTCAACACAATAGGCACATACATCAAGAAGCCAAGAAATTGAGCATATAAAGTGTCTAACACTTTCCTCATGCATACCTAAAACACTTATCCAAACTCTTTGATTTAGGAGACCCTATACCTTACACATTAGCATGGACCCACTTCATGCATTCATATGCATATAGCTTTTCCTAGTTTAGCTTTTATTTAAACTAAGTGGTGACTTCTTTCTCCCTTTATCTTCCTTTACATTAGAAAAAAGGATTTCTAGTTGGAGCTTCACCTGCTTTATAATTTCCACATTATAGGAAGTCAAGCAAATCGGATTATTATAATCTCAACCAAATGTGATAATCAATAATACATCTACAATACTTGAAAATCATATCAATTTTGGTCATCTTATTAAAATGCAAAATCTTAATTGTACATGATCTAGACTCCTTACACTTTGAATCAATCCATGCCTTAATCTTAATACAACTAGGCATTTAGTTGTACAACCACTTAATCACACATTCATACTTAATAAGGCCTAGATTCAAACACTAATAACCTTGCAAGAATCAACAAGGAAAAAGGTATTTTGCAAAAAACTAGTACCCTACACATGAATAGACCATTAAGGAAAGCCCACAACATTTAGGATATAAATAGTCATGATAGGAAGTTAGAAAGACAATTGAAATTGAATAATTATGAATTTTGTTATTGTTAAGGTCTAAATATATATTAAGGTTTTGTATTGTAGACTTAGTGTCACCTTGGTTAAGTGTCATTGTTGTTTTTACATAACTTCTATATAAAGAGCTCTCATGTTTATGAATGGGATATAAAACTTTCACCTATTTCTCCTGTTTTTCCAATATAGTATCAAAACATTAGGTTTTTAGAGTCTCAAAAAGTGAAAACTCTAGGTAGGAAGGAGGGAAACTCAAGTCATCACCCTCCTCCCAACCTTCAACTATTGATCCTTGTTTTTACCGTCATAGCCAATCGCCTCCTGTACCCACTACACCATTGTCATCCTCCTCACCCAACATCCATTGCCATCAATCTTGTTGATCCCAATTAAGGCCACCAAGATCACCCCTCACCAAGAAGCTATCATCATGTATGTCTCCAACAAGTTGACCACCTTCACACAAAAACCCTAGTCATCATCACCTCCATCCCCTTCAATCCATCATCGCTACCTTTGTTTCATGCCTGCATGCATTCTCCTCAACCCATCAATCATTAGATCCTCATCATTTGGCCCTTCCATCTTCTTTCCTTCAATGTTAGTGACCTAAAATCACTTAGTGTTGCTACTTAACAGCTCCTCTCCCACCTTTGACGTTGAGACAATGACAACACATCTATGACTAACTCTATCTACTTCACTTGCAGCCGATTCTATCTACATTGTCTGTGACCATCGATTGCACTATTGTGTCCTTATCAATCCAATTAGGACTCCAACTCTTCTTGCCATGAGTCATATGTTAAATGTCTAGTATAGGTGACCCTCTCCAAGTGATCTTCACTATCTTGCATAAATGATATCTCATCTGACCCAAGGTCTTCACAGAAGCAAACACCACCACTTATACCCATTAATTAGCATTACAAGAAAATTGCAAACTGACAAAGAAAAGAAGATGGAGAAGCAGAACAGAGAAAATAAAAAGATGTTACACATGCAAAAAATTTTAAAAAAAGAGAGAAAAGTAGAAGAATAGGGAAATAAAAAGGGAGAAAATGGGAAAACATAAAAAATAAAAAATTAGTTAATACTTTATTATCAATCTTCAACTACTTTTGAAGTTTAAAGAATACCTCATGTCAACAATCTACATTAAACTTTTCTTTTATCAGATGATTTATAATAATTGCATTTAAAGAAGTGTGTTTGTGTAAAATTCTGACATTGTTAATTTGTCTGTTATATATCTCTTTATTTATATTGTTATAATTTCCTTTTGCATGAATTTATATCTCTTTATTTATCATGTTGATGCTACATATGAATTTATTACAACTTGGGAGGAAGCATTAGAGTCTAAATATCTCTTTATTTATCTTTTTGTATTATTTGTCTTTTTTCATTCATATGTAGCCTCTATATAAAAAAATCTTATATTTACAAATGAAAACAATCCAATCTTCCAACTTATTTTCTTATTTTCAATAGTTACACAAATCGTTAAATAGAAAATATATACTAGTACACATCAGTAGACATTAAAAACTAATAAGCAAATCATAAGTTATCCACAACAAGACAATAATTGCTTTTGGGCAGTGGCATAAATTATCGCTTGGAGAACAAAACCACAAACCTTCACTTCAAAAGAAGCAATCACATGATTCAACTTGAGCTTAGGAAAATATCTGAAAAAAAAAGATTAAAACTATTAAACCCGAGACAAAAAATAAAATTACTAATTTTTAAAAAGAAATTTTATTATCATATTGAAAAGAAAATTAGGGTCTTAGATGGTTTGAAATCATTTTCAGAATACCCTTTGGATGCACTCATATGGAAGAGAAATGACAACTATGATAGGTAAAGTAAAAAGAATTAAATTTGCATAAACAAATAATAGTGTTGGATAGAAATAAATAGAGAAAGAAAATATATTTCTAATTTGAACAAGAAATCTTATCTTGAGAAAAAATCATGATTTAAACTTTGACATTTCATGTGTGAATGTGAAATTACTAACAAATACCTAACTATAATGAAGCATGGGATAGAATCATCAAAGATAAATTAGATATCTGATAATGTCCTTGGAGCCATCAGTTTTCTGTCACACAATTTTAAGCATCATCCTTGGGGGCAAATAATGTTGTCAGGAGTTTCTTGATATCAAACAAATAATAAAACTATTTATCATAATTCACAGGTAACCTGATTTTGGTTTAACATTGGTAGATATCAATCACCAATTAAAAATTTCCTTTCTTGTTCTCCTCCAAGACTAAAACCCCCTTGATTGTATAATGTCGAACCATATACACCAACATAACAATATATTATTGCTTTTTTGCAACATCTTTATTTTATCAAACTAATCACATTAGAAAACCATGTTGATTCTCAGCTCTTTAAATCAAAATAAGGTACTTCAAATTTATTTCTAATTTTGAAAATCAACTTGTTAAATTGATGAAATTTCTAATGATGTTTTGTCTTTCACCATTGATTCATTCAACAAATACAACAAAAGTGAAAAACAATATTAAAAGATATATTGAAAAAGAATCATGTGTTATCTACCAAGGCAATTCTATTTATGGTTTATGTCACAAAAGGTTTCCATAGGAACTTCTCACTTGCATGTTTCTTATGCATTCTAACATTTCTCAACATTGTTCTGCAACATCTATAATTCTGTATGCACTACAATATCACTATTATAAGGGGTTCAAATTTTAAATAACATTTTAATGGTCAAATTCCAAATAACATTACAAATATCATCAGTTACATTATGAGCCTTACCACAATGATTTGCTCCAATATGTCCAAGAGAGATCATGAAATCAATTCTTAGAAAATGTCTCTACAATTTCTAAGACTGCATATAAATATGACTGTTGCTCAAAAGTTAGTCACGACATCAATGAAAATCTTATGTACTGGATTTGTCCACTTTAGATGATGCACTTTTGCACAAATGTAGGGTGCATCATTGAATTATAATATATTGTGAAATTATAATCACTTTTTCAGTTTATTTAGATTTTGAACTAATTATACTTCTAATATGCTTTTAAATGAAACATAGAACAAGCATGAGTTCAAACCTGGGCATAACCTTCAACATAACTTGAAGTGCATTGCTTGACTCCAGCAATATTTTGTTGCTGACGCAAAAGCTACTTGACATCTAAAACGTATAATACAACGTTATCAGAAAAAATTCCCTTTGAAGAAATAAGAAAATCTGTAATAGGTCTTGGTAGAAAAATAAACGGATCGAAAGTTTGAAACCTCATTTGCCATCAACATGAGTTCAGCTGAATCTTCAGTGTGGAACCATTTTTTCCCACAAGCATTCTGTGAAAAACGAAAAATACAAACACAATAAGCATATGGTAAGCCACAGTGAAATGGATAGGGAAACAAATCAAGAACAAGAAAAAAACTAACAAGCTCCATCAAAAATATAAAGACATGGCTAGCATAACAAAAGTTGGAATCCGCCACTACCTTGTCTAATTACTGAAGGTAGGTTTGTAAGTTTCATATTCTATATCCCTAATTCCAATATAAATCCATATTCTACGATTGGTTCAAACTTCCAACCATTATCCCGATCAATAATCCACCTCCATTTTAGCAAGGGTTTGAGTACCATGAGGTTGCCAGTTGCATTGACTTGGAATGTCTGTAGAGTTCTTCATGCTAATTGGGATGGAAAACAAAAAAAGGGAGAAAGAAGAAAGAGAGAATAGCTTCATGGTCCAAAGAAAATTATGGAGGAAGCCACACTATTGACCATTAGTGCAAGTTCATGCATTTTGGTTTGACCCTTGGAACCTCGAGCACAGCATGCATTTTATGATGGGAAGACGTCAAGAATGCAAAATATAATAAAGAAATTAATAATATAACAAATTTACCTGATAAGAATGTAATTGTAGCTTATGCAAACAGTTATTGCAGTATGAAACAATTTTGAGAAAAAATAGTAGAAACAAAAGTGTATGACTAATTGAAATGTTGAAATTTAAAACAAATTATAATAACATAGTACCATAATGCCTTATTTCATTTTTCAACAAAGGTTGGTAATTACAGCTTTGCATCATCTCATTCTATGGGTGATTTGGCTCTATGTGGCGATAGCATAGTTGTGTGCAAGAAACCGTGGTAACCAATGTGAAACTTTATGCATGTGGCATTTTCTCGGAAGCCAGTTATTTGATTCAAAAAGATTCAAATAACGGCAAAGAATTTGGCACACACTAACGAGCCAAGGCACTGACACCTAGATACCTAGATTGTGCATAGGTGGTTAAGGTAAGGGAAATATTTGTGTGTTTGTGTAAGAGGTTTCTATTCAAATACATTACTAAATTCTTATAAATAACAACAGCAAATAACAAAATGTAAATCAATCAATATATATTTACTTAAGTGCATTAGTGGGGTTTCCTAAGCTATGTCAGTTAGGGGGATTTGTAAATGAGGGAAAGTAAGGTAACTAGTGTTTGTACACATTGGAAAGAAGGAAATGAATTCCTCCACGTTCCCAAGTAAAAAAGATTTCTTCCTTTGACCTTCCCTCCTCCCTCATTTTGAAAGTAAAGGAATTCCCAACCTTGACACCACTAAACCCTCAACTTCCTAACTAGGTTGTCTCTTTTGTTTGACCTCCCCACCCACCCTAACCTCTGTTCACCCACATCCATTCACCCCCCATTGTTGGCCTCCACTAGTTGTTGATTAGAACAAGAAGGAAGAAGGGGCGAGAGGCAGGAGGGGCAACAATGGCAATTAGAACAAGAAGGGATTATTAAAATAATAATGATAAATATTAATGACCCATTTTAAAAATAAATAAAATTTAAAATTTTCAATAATACTAATGATTCACTTTCAATAATTTACAATTCATTTTAAAAAGACTAACGAATTTTTAGTTTAATAGGGTACTTCATTAACCTTAGTAAGTAATGCATAATAAATTCATTTACTTTCTTTCAAATATTTAAGCATGCACAAACACATTATTTTCTTTCTGTTACTTTTCATTTCATAACTTCCCTAACATTTCTTTCCATCAAATTCCAAGTATACAAACAGCCCCTTAGTCACTTTGGAATTTCTATTAAGTATTTCATTTTATCATTAAATTTTCAGATAAACTATGTCTTTTTCTTCTCCTTCCATAGGAAGTCTTCTCCCCTTTTCACCAGGAACCATGGTCATAGCCTTCTTCCTCCACATCCAAGGACACAATCATGCTCCACGAAATCATATAGATAGCATTTCGTATTAATTTTGTATCATATATCAGTACTAGGAAAAAGAGGGATACATCATCAGTGGAAATTTTGGTAGAGACAATGCAAAAGAACAAAAGCATTGAATTTCAATAAAACCTTGAATTTTAACTAGAAACGTTAGGATAAGTTAAAGTAAGGCAAGATACACAAAAAAACAATTGAATTTAATTTTTGGACTTTTTTGATAATTAAAATATCTAATGCATATTGACGTTCACATGCAGATAAAACAGTGAACAAAAAAATTTTAATCCAAAAGACACAGGTCAACTAAATGAAGTTTATAGTCTAATCACTTAAAAATTGGAATCAAAGTATAATTGTATAACTAAGACGAAATTTTTTGCATAAATAAAAACACAAAAATCTAAAAACCAAAGCTAAAATCGGAAAAGTATCATAAAAATGAATTAAGAAAATGAAGAGAAAACTAGATAAAATTACTATAAATTTATTTATTCAATATTTATTTTAGATATATGTCATACAACTAAACATTGCAAGATCTATTAAGAGTCATCTAGAAATGCAAATGTTTCAAAAGAATATGAGATAAGAACATTTTAAACAACAAAAAATGTGAAAATATTTATCTAACCAAAATAACCTTATATCTAATGCTAACATGGGCAAGATCTATTCAATTTGAGCTAAAAGTAGTTGCACAAATGAAATTTTGAAAAAAAAGCAAAAATATATGGACTAATTATCAAGATTATATTCAGCGAATTGCAATAATAACCTTAGATAATAAATATCAAGAAGCTTCACAAAATGAAGTATTGGAAAACCTTCACCATCCAAAAAAAATTGGAGTAGATTTGGAGAAGATTACAATGAGAAAATCCAATGAATATCCAATAGACAAGTTGAAACTAGGAAAAGAAGGTCATTAGGGTTTTCCATTACACTAGAAAAATATAAATACAAGGAGTTTAATAAATGGATCTTATAAGATCCGATTACCTAATAATCACAACATAACACTTAACACTCCCCCTCAAGCTAGGGAGTATAAGTCAACCATCCCCAGCTTGTTACAAAGTTCTTTGAATGATCCATTTCCCAAGGTCTTGGTGAAGATATTTGCTCGTTGTTGAGCAAATCGAGTATACGGAGTGCAAATGATGTATGCAAGAGAAAGTTCACGAACATAATGACAATCTATCTCTATGTGATTGATTCACTCATAAAGGATATCATTGCTAGCAATGTAGATCACAACTTAGTTGTCACAATACATATTCATTGGTAAAGAAATTTTCACTCCAAGCTCGAACAAAAGAGATTTAATCCATACCAACTCACTAACAAATTGTAACGTTGATCTGTATTCGACCTTAGCACTGAATTTTGATACTACATTCTACTTCTTACTTCTCCAAGTGACTAAGTTGCCTCCAACATAAGTATAGTAACCTATGGTAGATTTTCTATCCACCTTATTTCTTGCATATCCAAAGTCAGAATAGGCTGTAACATGAGTGTCCATGTTTGGAGTAGATTAAGCCCTTTCAAGGTCACGAGAGCCACAACCCCATGTCATACAAATGTTGATGATACCATGTGTAGATCTACATGTTAACTTTCACCATGTCAACAGATGTTTTCACATGTCAATCCAACATGATGCTCTTACCCAACCCTTTAAAGGAGTGGGGAATGCAAACCACAACCCTTACACCAAAGGTGTTTTTCTTCCTTCTCCTGTTATCATTGATTCTCCATGGTGGTGGTGTTGCTACTACCAAGTTGTCTTTGATGCCATAAATATCCAATATTTAAAATTGAGTTTCTAGATGCATGTTGTTGATTACACTTGTTTGTCCTAAATTTTTGTATTGAAATTTGTAAATTTTTAGCCTTTTTTAGGAACTTACGTGATTTCCACAAACTTATTTCCATCGAACCCTAACATGCATCAGTTTTTCAAAGGACTAAGATCTAACACAGCATAAATGATGACATAATTCAGAGAAGATAAATGTGCTTCCTTTCAATAAATAAGATCCCTTCCTCCTTGAACAGATAAAACTAGCAATGGTCCATACTTTACACAAGTTACTTTTTATTGTGTTAGATTTAAAATACTCAAAAAAATTATAAAAATTAGGATTGAAGTGATGGATATAATAAAGTGTTGGTAATGTGATGAGGTTGCTAAAAAGGTGATGGATATAGTGGTAATGATGTTGTTGTTGATTGTTGGAAGGAAAGAAAAGAGATCAAAGGGAGAGAGAAATTGGAAAGAGAGAGAGGGAGAGTGAGTGAAAAATCAAATAGAAAAAATGGGGTAGCGAGAGAAATCAGTAAGTGGGAAATTAGAGAGAGAGAAAATGGACAGACCACGTGGTAGTGTTGGATTACATTACTTGATTTTTTAAATTTTATAAATGAATCGGTATTTTTGTGTTTTAGTGAAATTGCAATAAAGTATACAATATATTTTGAAATTACATAAAAATCAGACAAAGAAGCCTCCCTTCTTTTACCATGATAGGTGGATCTATTTTCCAGATATGTTAAGGACACAATACATGACAAGGAGACATTTGTTATGCTACTCAATCTTAGAAAAATGGTCGTGGCATTATTCTTTAACATACTGCAGCTTGAAACAAGCTTTCTTGAGGCTGATTTCTTTCTTATCTTTGTCAAGCAGAATTTCTTTCTAATCTCACAGACCTTATAAAAAATAAGAATGAACATTTTAGCTGCTAATTGGCATTTACCAGTAGGATGGCATTGCAGCAAATGCTGTAAGATAGTTGATCTACAGTAAAGAGATTAACTGAGAAACCCATGGAAATCCAATGAAGAAAATATGAGACCCAAAATTGACAGCAAAAACACCAAGCTTTTCTCTGCAATTAAAAAAATAATATCACCTTGACAGAAATCAATAGCACCATAATAGCTACTCGAAGAAAGCTATTATCTTTGTGTTGGTATACCTGAAAAAAGAAAAATTGAAAAATAAGTAGAAATCAACTAACACCAATATGAATATGTACGTGAAGCCAAATAATCATCCATAAATAGTGCAGAAAAAGAAATGGCTTTGAAGGAGTAAAGTGAAACTTCAAATCAGTAACCATTTCCCAGACCACTTAGATTTCTGGATATTTACTTCAGTAACAAAAAGAAGCCTCACAATGACGTAATAACTGCCTAATAGCTTGAAATTAATTGAGTTCCCATCTGAAAACATGCTGTCAAATTTGAGGACATTGGATAAATTTTTCTGACGGACTTCCAATTATCAATTCATCAACATGAGATCAGCATGCAGAAGTGAACAAAAGTGGATTTTCTCAGCAGTAAAGAAGAATTTTTTCTCAAAAAACCAACATAATGCAAGGAAAAAGCAACCACCCTTTGAAAGCAAAATAAATAAAAGGAACAAACACTGCCAACCCCTCATGATTCAAACCTTCATCCTGACTCAATGTCAAACTCCATTCTTCCATCTACCAATTAATAAACATTAGGTGAGTTGAGTATGATGTTTGTGGGGTAGAATGGGAACAAAATCTGGCCCCTTTGTCCGAACATTTCATGTATAATGAAATTTTCATATTCTTAAAAATAATACGATATTTTCAATATATATAGGATATACCTTCTTTATTATTACTGGCAAATCATGAGCAATGGGAGCAATGTCATTGTGGGAAACTGCATAATCAATGCCCCTGTATTTGACAAATTATTTAGTGAAAATAGAAGCATGGAAAAGATTAAGAGCATTTGATATACATATAGAATAAAACAAACCTAAAGCATGATGCAAGAGGACAAATATACACAAAAATTGCCACATGGAATGGAAGGGGAAATATAGACAAACAAAAAATATACTAAAGTTCACATGTTTAAAAACAAATACAGTTGGTTTTCTATTGGTGATGATGGTGAACAGCTTGAATTGAAAGTGTAGGCACAGGTTATTTCCTACAAAAATTATTCCTCTGTTTCACTGGTAGACACTGGTTAAAATGTTTATCCCATTATTCATCTACATAATATCACTGATTATTTCACGTCAAAATCCACTATCTTTTGTGTCAAACAACTTAAGTTTCGATTCCCATGTTTTTGAGCACTCCAAAGCCCAAACTAGCACTAAGGAATATCATGTTTTGTCAACAAGTTCTGTGCTTGAAGATATTATTACTTTTTGTCAGATTTTTGGGTTTTTAGGTACATCTATTAATATGATATAAAGATCCAACTACCATGATATAAAGATATTATTACTTTCTGTCAGATTTTTTGGGTTTTTAGGTACATCTATTAATATTTTCAATAGATCTACCATGATAACATGTATTTCAATAAACATACTGCCATAAGTTCATCACCTGTCATTAGTTCTAGATTGAAATTGAAAGCATACTCCTGTCATATTTTCATAATCATACTGACTAATATGGATGCCTAGGCACTGTCTAGACATCAAGGCATGATTTGATCATGCCTCGATTGCTTGCTTTGCCTTGTCTTAGTTATAAAGATCTTTTACTAAGCTTGTTTAATTAAATATGTATATAAACAACTTTGAAGGGTTTGGTGCAAAAAACTTAGATATATATATATACTAGAATAATACAGAAATATGAATAATTATTGAAATATATAATCAGGCATATTTTTAAAATATACACTTCATATTTTAATGTGATATTAAAATCATTTATGTATTTTAATGTTATGTAAAACATAATAGAGCAAAAATTACACATAATTACTAATATATATATAACACACAAAAAAATAAAAAATAGATATTTATATGAGCACCAAGGCATCACCAAGTGCCCAAGGTGCCCTGACTTACGACCTGGACAACTTGGTGCCTTAATAAGTATGGACACGGCAAGACTCAGCTAAAGCAAAAAATTCAGTGCTTGTTTTTACTACGTGATCTCTTTGAGAAATGAAAAGCCACCCTTTGAGTACCAATTAGTATGTGTGATGTAGACTACTGGGAGGATTCCAAGCACTATAGAGGAATACAGCGATGGCTAAAGCCCATGTCCAACCTTTCCTCTCAACAGACATTTGCATATGCCAATTGAATACTTAAAGTTTCACGTTATGAGCAAACTGCATTATAATCTAGGTACTTGTTTATTATAAAGGTATGTTAAAATATATAGTCCCGTACCGAAAAAAGCATGGTAAACTTTAACTTCAGAATACTTGTAAGTCTTTTCTCACGAGCCAATTATTTTTAGCATGATGAATCTCAACATGATACCAAAGTCAATTCACACACGTCACACATAAAATGCATGTAAGGTAACTTCATGCAAGACTTAGAAGTATAGGAACATGCTGGAATATATAGTCTCACGTCCAAAGAAATGTGATGAACTTGAACTTTAGAACACTGGTGGACCCTTTCCCACTAGCTAATTGATTTTAGTAAAGTAAATCTCATCATAGTATCAGATTCAATTCACATATGTCACACGTAAAATGCCTATAAGGTAACTCCAAAAGAGACTCATAAGCGTAGGAGCTTGACCTTTTTTCCCACAAAACTCCAACAAAATTACTTTAGTCTGATCGAAACTACCAATTTAGTTGCAATTCGCCGCAATACCATATAAAAGTAGTCAAAGAAACCAGAATTCAAGAATCACACATGCAATATAGGTCAAAAAGACTCAAAAAAGGTAACACCCAAATAATAGGAGATTTAAGCTCTAGCAAAGACAAAAAAGGATTACAAACCTCGCAAGCGCGAAGCATAGTTTCAAAAGCTCTTTTTCATCTAAACGAAACCCACTCTGAAAGTGTCGTGCAATGTGGTTTGCTACGTGCATTATCCGTAACTTGTTCACATCTAACGCTGCCAACACAGAGGCATTCGAGGCAGCAGTGGATGGGGCAATTGACGTAGAAGTAATAGTATGCAGAGGGAAAGTAGGGTTAGGATAAGGTGAAGGAAGTGGCGATGTTGCAACTACCATACTGCTGCACTGGCACCTGTTCCTGTCCTCAAAAGGAGGAAAACCACAAAGTTAAACTTAAAAAAGGAAAAAGCACGTCCAATAAGGAAACAAGAATCTGATAAACAAAATAGAAATGAAAACTTCAAGAATGGAAAAAATTGTAATTATGCACGTTATGGAAAATCAAACAAATCTATATTTAAAGGTAAACAAAAAGTGTAAAAATTAAATAAATATTTTAACATTTTAAATATAATTTTTTCTATGCAACTTCAAAATTAGCATTATAAATTTGAATTTAAAAATTATAGTTTTTATACAAGCATTTCAATCTATTTATCTATTTATAAAACTAAAATACATGTGTTACTTGTCACATCCCAAGTTTTTCCTGGAAAATGATAATTTCCACAATAATAAGAAAAGAATTACACATTTAAGAAAAGGACATGAAAAACTTCATCTCCTATTATTACTAGGCTAGAGTACTTGTAAGAAAGTCTAACAACTATCAAACACAAATAATTCAAAAATAAAACAAAAACAAAAGGATTGTCAAATCCGCCAACACAAATCTCAAATCAAACTCAAGACATCAAATCACAAATCCATGGAAATTCACAAAATCCATAATATGATCAATAATTACAAAACATCAAATCCATAAAAAGAAACTAATACAAAACATTTATCACCATAGCCACTACCACAACCTCTCTGACACATGCCCTGTCTAGTCCCAAGAACTTGAAAAGAAGAACCACCAAAATAATGAGTTACAACCTAGCAGTCAACTACTAAATAATCAAAAAGTATCAGGAAAAATAATTATGCAAAACGTGGGAAGGCTATAACAAAATATGCATGCATGTCATCAAGAGAATGTATCAACTACACGATCAACTATATAAATATGCATGCCAAGATATTCACCATAACTAACTATCAAGTGATGGCAAATTTCTACCAATTATATTCACTAGCTAAGTCCACATACAACCCTTGTAGTAGGGTCCAAAATGTCACATACAATCTTTGTGATAGGGCCCAAAGGCGACCAGTATTGTAATCACGCATGATACCACAATATAATCCTATGTGATCAGACCCAAAGCATAGCTATACTATAATCACCAAATCATAAGCCACTACTCAACACTATGATACAACATGTATCAATTATGCATTAAGACCATACCAATGTTATGCAGTAAATAAAAACATGCATTTCCATCCATATATGCGTCAACACATGCAATAGAGGACACATAAGTCTTCCCAACCAAAAATCACATAGCACATAATATACCACAATCTAGCATGCAACCTCTGAATGACAGTGCATATAACTGAAAAGGGCATAATGAACCATATCATGCATATCTCAATAATCATGCCATGATACCATAAACAGGCAAGAAATCATGCAACAATCATCAAATTAATTATTTCTAGATCATTTAGTAGAAAACTGACAAAAATGAGCTGATGTAGAGAGTTCCACCCGAAAATGCCCTAATACACTACACCCAAAATCTTGGCCCACAGAACCTGGCGGCCCATCTCCACCGTCCGCCACAAACAAAACTCCAACAGTCAACCTGCACACACACCAAAGCACACGGTCACGAGGGTGAAGCTGGTTCCCTGCCTCTCTGCTCACAGATGCAAGGTCACCCCTCTCGCTCTCACACACACACGCACGCACACGCACGCACACGCACGCACACGCACGCACACACTCTCTCTCTACACTGCGAAAATCACGGGGAGGAGAGGGAAAGAAGCTCACCACCGTTGCCGAAGACGAGCCCACCGACGGACACCACGCGGACAGGCCGCTAGCCCGTACACCGACCACGCCGTCCACACGCACGCGGAGCTCCGGTCTCCACTCTCTCGGAAGCCCCGATATCCTCCCTGCCTCTCAAGGATGCCCTCAACCTCCCGCGCCAACGCCGCAGCCGGCGGTGGCCTTTGCCTTCGATCCGCCGCCAACCACCGCAGCCGGATGCCCGCACCTCGCCTCCGGTGAGATATGTCCAGACGGAACGCCGGACGTCACCCACTCCCCGGTGCCCTAGCTCGCCATTGGCTCGAGCAGTCGCGCGGAAGAGAGGTGGTTGGTTTCAGGCGTCGCAGGCACGGAAGTAGAGACTGACAGTTGGACAGACAAGGAGGGAAAGTAAAACGGGAGAGTTATAAAAAATATAATAAATAAATAAGTAAAATATAATAATAAATAAAATAAAATAAAAACTTCTATCTTATTATTACTGATTCTAAGTTACCACAGAAATCTACCTAAAACCACAAAATTCACTTAAATCGTGATTGAGAACAAGAAGACCGACTACAGCCGAAATAATAACTTTTTCTGCCTTAAACACTAAATTCTATTTTTCTACCGATGCAAACCTCTCCTTGTATTCAATTGGTTAACAAAATCTAGTAAATTAAGAGTTCATCTATTTTTCAAGTGCACACGATTTTTAAGATAAGAAAATAATTTTTATTTTTTTTCTAATAATTACAATCAATAAAAATCTTTATATCATTTGTTAAAATATATATTTTATATAATAAAAATTATTATAAATATTATTCTCAAACAAAATTTTAATATACGTTCAAAAGAAAGTTCCAGATTTTTATTAGACCCTATTTGTCAAAAAATTCAATTAATTTATAAATAAAATCGTAAAGTCATCGCAAAGGTATCCAAATTAGCAAGACATTACACAAATGTAAAATCAATGATAAAAATGTGTAACTGAAATTGATGTCGAATGCTTGTCCTAGGAAAAATACAATTGGTATGTAACATCTCACTATATATATATATATATATTAATTACACATTCTGCTCTCACAAAAATTGAGCCACAATATTATTACTTTAGCGGTCACATAAATTTTTTAAAATAGTATTTTTAACTATTGTTAAATCTTCTATTAAATTATATAAATTTAATTTGTGTATAATTCCTGACTAATTAATTGTTTCTCCTAATTGGTGTATACTTGATCTCCCAATTAAATTTCTCTTGTTTTAATGCAATTCTTACTATATTTCTAATAAAATTGACTTTTAATTTAATTCTTATAACATATACTACTCATCCACCTAAGCATATGTATCTTGATAATATTAATTTAATTCTTATATTTTACAATCTAACATTTCAAGTCATGAAGCATGAGTAAGTGAATGATATTTTTATAATTCCTAAATAAAATGAACTTATTATTTTTCATTATTTCTGATTTTTTGTACTTTTCAAAAATACAAACATTCTAATTTTAAAAATATCCTTCAATTGCACTTTTTAAAAATTTTAAATGTCTTTTATAAATTGCAACTCATTCATAATCTACAACTATCACTAAATAACAAATGTCCTCGATAATAAATCTTGCATTGTAAGCATAGATATAAATAATGAGAATATAATTCCATTTTTCACCTTTTTAACATTTTGAACAAAAGGTATTTATCCTCTACTTAAGTTTACCTTTGAATCATAAAATGCTACTTTTCAATGACCACACAAAATCAACATTAAATTACAAATTGGACACAGAAAATTCCTTTGATGGAAAACTAACCTTATTAAACCATATCCTAACTTTCATCCCTAATTTTTTTTCTAACCACTCTTCATTTTCTAGAGAAAATAATGACAAAAAAGTATTGATAATTAAAATAAGAAACAATCTATTTTGGGTATCTCCGACAAACCAAGACACTCTTTAATGAATTTAATATCATTCGTAAAACAAAAAAAGTAGGGTCTTAGAAGCATAAATCTTAGAAATTTTAGCATAGGCCTAAAGGAAAAGTTATTATAAGTTTTATTTTAAGACAAAAAAACAACTGCAAACAAATGTTGCCGTGTTTGCTAACATGACTAAACGTTACGCTACCACATGCATGTGGGTTGATTCCGGAGAAGTCTTTCTGTTTTTGCATTGGAGACCATGCATGTGTCCTCTTCCAGGTTTTTATTTTCAATGAAAGTTTAGGTAAGTTGTGAGAAAGTAATGCATCGATGTACATGTCAATTATTATGCAGTATATTGTATTTTTCTTTAGTAAATTACTATGTAAAATTTAAATTTACGGTAACTGAAACTTAGCTCTTTTTTATGAAATTAAACAGTCCTGTTATAAAAGTAATTTATTTTTCCAATAATGACTTTAGTCCATTCATTAATAAATATTTTATCGAAAACAATCAAGGAAATTGATCCATAACTTTCTACCTTATTGCTTTTCTAGTTCATAACTGAAAAACCATCCTATTTTAGAATAATGCTTTAAATGGAAATTTCATTTTTAAAATTAGATTCCCAAACTTGTGGCCCAAAGCAGTAAATACACTAATTCTTAAAAGGTTTTTAAATAAATTACTATATTCTAATCCATAAATTGCTTTACTTTTAAGTATCGTCAATACTCAAATGCACTATTTTTTATTAATTCCTTTAGTACAGTGAATGACAATTTAAGATTTGGATTGTATGATTAAATTTAGAAGGCAAAAGTATAAGCCGAAATCCTCAACCTGCACAACCTGACCCAATTGATAAGTCTAGGTGAAAACCTCACTTAAAATTAAAATTGTACATTGATTCTACATACATGATAAGGTACTTATCTAGGAGAACATAAATGATGACATAGAGATACTAATTTATATATTAAAACGAATAATATCTTATTTATGGAATGTAATATATATCCTGGCTCGGTAATTTATGTAGTTTTTTCATGAATAGGTAAGATTTGGTGTTGATCGGCTCAGTAGTGTTTGCGGGCACGGTTTGTGTGTTGATCTCTGAAATGAAACTATTTGAAAATTAAGTAATTTTAAATAGCTAAATCAGAATTCGTACGTCCTGACAATTTACAAAATTATACCTTTTTCCAAAAAAGGGTGAAAACATAAAATTTCTGTCAATTCAAAAAATCAGAAACTAAAAGTAATCGTGCTCCTAACGTAAAATTTCTTAAAAATAAAGAGAAAAAGACAGGGGTGTCAGCATTTTCAATACAATATGTAAATATGTATTAATTAATAGTATAATTTGATTATATTAAGTTATGTTTAAGTTTTATTTTATCAGAAGTTTACTTTTTTAAAGTAAATATAATTTTTAAGTAAAAAATTCTTTTTTATTTTCTTTCTGATAATTACAGCAAAAAAAATTATTTTTATTATATCAAATATATTGTAAAAATCATTATAAACATCATTTTTAAATAAAGCATAAATTTTATTTTTGATATATCAAATTGTAGATTTATTATGTTAAATGATATGTTAAAAATAGACTTTCCGTATATTGTCTCCGTATAATGTTATATCATTTATTATATAATAAATTTGATGTATCATTTCAAAAAATAATATATTAAATTTAAAAATTAATTATATCATGTCAACTCGCATGCCCATATCGAATTATATTAATATGGTTCAATTTCGATTGATACAACCTAAAAAATCACATTAAATGGATCAATGCTACGTTTTCGTAAGTCGATAATCCAATTTTGACATTTATCAGAGTAAGTGACCAATATCGGTTTTTTTTTTAAAAAAAAAAAAACAGAAAAGTATTCGTTAAAAAAATGCAGAAAAGCAAAAATACAGTTCCTCTTTCCAACGAAGGGATCGTTTGGAAATAAGCAACTTTAATTTCAGCAAAAGATATATTTTTATAAATTTAAATTATAATTATTTTTAAATTAAAATCATATAATTTTAATTTGAAGTTATAAACCTTAAATCCGTTTCAGACAATTTTAAAAATTAAGTAAAGTTAAAGATAAAATTAATTTTATAAATAAAATTAAAATTATATAATAAAAAATAATAAATAATGTATATATTAAAATTTGTACATCTTTGAAAATTTTCAAGAAAACAAAATTATCTTTTGTTTCAATAATTACAAAGAATTGAAATGGAAGATAATTTTATAAATGAGGATAGAATTACATAATAAATTAATATAATAATGATAATATATAAAAAAAATTAATTAAAAAAATAAATAAAACCTAAATTTAAAATAAATAAGACCTGAAACAGTTAAGTTTATTTCCCAGACCCAAAACCCAAAACTCATGATACTTTCATGTGCACCGCAGAAGCTCTCGAGCTGCCTCCCAAGAATGTCCACCACCACCATCACCGGCGCAACGTTTCCCGCCGGCACCATCACCTCTTCCTCTTCTTCTCTCTCGCTTCCACCCACCTCCACCACCACCACCACCACCTCCTCCTCTTCAAACTCAAGTAACAATGTCGCCATCGGCTGCATCATCGTCGCCTCCTTGGGCCTGCTATTCATCCTGGGAGCCTATGTCCACGCCTTCTACGTGTGCTTCCGCCGTCGAACCTCACCTCCACCCCCGACCCCCACTCCCACCCCCAACCCTACCCTCCCCCGCGTCGTCTTCATCACCACCGACGACGACGACGTGGATGAGTCGTCCTCGTCCCGCAACCGCAGCCCCGGAGGACTCGACCTGGCGGCCATCAGCTCCTACCCCAAATTCCCGTTGTCCGACCCAAGGCTCGTGGATAACAACGTGTGCTCGATCTGTCTGTGCGAGTACAGGGAAGGGGAGATGCTGAGGATGATGCCCGACTGCCGGCATTACTTCCATTTGACGTGTGTGGACGCCTGGCTCCGCCTCAACGCGGCGTGTCCGGTGTGCCGAACGTCTCCGATGCCGACGCCCTTATCCACCCCCCTGTCGGAGCTGGTGCCTCTCTCCCACTACGCCGCCGACGATGAGATGAGGCGGTGATTTGAGCCGCGGTGTTCCGATGCCAATCGCCCAAACGGGGAAAATGAAATGTGATCTTCAAGTGTGTTTGAGAATAATTCTTTTCAACGAATCGAAATTAAAATTATTTTTTAGATAAAGTTAAAATTATATAATAATTTAAATAATAAAAATTTATATGTTAAAACTTATATGATAATAATAATATTATTAAGAATAATTTTAAAAGTGGGAAAAAATTAAAATCAACCAAAATTTTGGTTTTAAACTACGAAGTTTTTGTTTTAGAATTTATTATTTAATGTTTTTCAAAATTAGGTTTTTTCTTTACTACAGTGTGTTTGTTTTTGATTTTCTTATTATAGAGTTAACTTCAATAATTATAAAGAATTAGATTTAAAAATAGTGAAATAAATAATATCGAAATTATATAATAAATTACGATAAAAATTTATATATAAAAATTTACATAATAATTATAATGTATAAAAATTTATATAAAATTAAAACTAAAATCCTTAAAACTATACCAAACAAACTTATTGACGTCGGACTGCAACAACTATTGAAGAAGTTTGAATAGCAAAAGCAAACGATAGTTCATAAGTTGTGCCTGTAAGTAACAAAAATACTGTAAGTAACCAAACGAAGTTTAAATTTTTTATTATTAATTTTTTTTAAATTTTTAAAATAAAATATACATTTTAAAAAAATTTCATGAAATATATAAATAGTTATATAAAAAAATTTATTTTCAAATTTTTAATACTTTAACAAAAAAAAAAAATCAGATTTTTTTTTATTAATTTCAAATGACACAAATCCCCTGCAATGCTTGCAAATGCTCCGCAGCCCCCACTCGCAAAAGGTAGGTTTTTCCTTCGCAACCTCTGCATCTGCACTCCACTGACGTCGCAGCTCTGCCTTTGCACTCGACCTCTGCCTTCCCACTTGACCTCCCCTGCTTCGACACAACCACCGTCGCCGCACCTCTGAGCAAAGCACTCGTCGTCGATCGCACCTCCTCTGAGCGAAGCACCTGCCATCTGTCCGCACGCCGTCAGTGACATTCACGAGAAAGAAGGTCAAACAAATACCTTCGTTTCCTGCCGTGGGGTCGAGGGGTGTGGGTGTTGCCGTAGGCGGCGAGCCAGCACATGCCACCAACACCCGACGTATGAGTTTTTTGAAATAGAATAAAGTATTTTTTAGAATTGTATTTGTTAAATAAGAAAAAGATGTAATGATTTTTGAATTATTTTAATAAAATAGTAAAGATCTGTATTTATTTTAATTAATAAATAAAATATATATAATAGTAAAGATTTATATTTATTTTTTTAATATCGATGTGATTAAAAGTTACGATAAAAATATAAAAAAGTTTATTAAAACACACGTACGACGAGATAATAGTTTTGAAATCCTCGTAACAATATCTTCTTATGATCAATAATTTCAAACACACGTACGACGAGATATTGTAATCGATCATTTAACCGAACGAATTAAAGAGACGAGATCTATTTTATGTTATTATAAAAAAAAAAGTTCGCTTTACGTGAAATCAACGTAAAAAATAAAAATTGAAAGTAGTGAAATAAAAAATATTAAAGTCGTATAATAAATTATACGACAAAATTAAATTTGTGTATGTAAATTTGTATAATAATAGTGATATATAAGGATTTTTTATACGAAGTTAAAGTTGAAAATTTTTAAGTTCTTCCTCTTCTTCTTTTTTTATAATAACATTTTTTACATTAATCAAAATTTAAACTTTGATAAAAATTCAACCACAACAGTTTCGGCTGTACAAATGTTTGAACTTTAATCCTCTTCACTTTCATTTCTGCATACAAATACTTTTTAAAATTTCGAAATAATCCCAATACATGCATGTAGTGATGACGGACGGCAAGGTAGTGGAGGATGTCGGCCTTTAAGGGAAGCGCGCATGCATGGGATGGTGAGGAGGTCAGGCAAAACTGAAAGGAAGGCGTGCATCATTTGGTATACAAGTGGGCCGCTTTGTTTGCACAAAGTTTTTGACCATATTATTTCAATTTTACTTATTATATAAATTTTTATGTATCATCCTAATTATATAAATATTTACATCAAATTTTCATCGATTTACTTATTTTAGAATTTAACTCTATTTATTTTACTACTATTAATTTTATTATTCTTAATTTCAATTCATAATTTTCTTTATAATAATTAAAATTAAAACAAACAATACTTTTGATAATAATGCACGTTTGCTCGTACAAGTACATGATCATGCTCTACTGGCCCAGCCCACGGTCCATATCTTTTGACGTTTTTTTTTTTAAAATAAAAAAATAAAAATGATTAAACCGAAAGCAGAATACATCTCAGCCATGCAGCTGCCATTCAAGTTAAAATAAAAGTTATAACAAAGTATTAGAAATAAAATCTAAAGAAAAGTAAAAAAGAGAGAGTTAACATTTCATGTCCTTCCACAACTTATGGCAAATCATATCTCTAACCAGCAAATGCATTAAAATGAGAACAAAATATACGCTTAAGACTTATTTAGTTGACTGTAATAAATGTGTGATATGATTAATGGTAAAAAATTGTTATATCTTCTACCTTATTGTTAACCGTTTGGTCGATCTGAATATATTGTAATAGTAATTCGGGTTTAGAATAATAGTAATTCATATTTTTATAAGATCAGCAAAACATTAAAAAACTCCAAAATCGATCCTAACCGTTCTTCGATTAGTTTTAAAAGGTGTACTATAAAATAACTAAACGTGTTTAAATGAATGCTGGATAGAAGAAACTATATTACGAAACATGTCTTGAATTTTAAAAGATGAAGTTCAGTATTCTGTAAGGGTAGAAGAGAATAAAAAGTAAAAGTATTATTCCAAATTCTTATTGTCAAATGAATAAAGAGTTTGTTGATAACTTTTTTAAACTCTAAGAGCTAGATAAAATCGAAACTAAAGTTAGTTTCGTAAATTGAATTAGTATTATAATAATTTAAGTAAAAAAAATTATATGTTAAAATTTATATAATAATGATAACGTTAGAAATAATTTTGAAAGTAGGAAAAAATTGAAATCAAATAAAACCTTAGAATGATAGATGAAGTACATGCGACAGATATTCCAAATTGTAACAAGTGAAATTCACCCTATGTCACTCTAAAATGTCATTTGTTCCAAAATTATGCTTTAAAATCGACTTTAAATCCAAGCATAAAAAATTGCAGAGACTGCATGTAGAAGACCGTAGAAACCATATCAATGCTCATAATCCAAATTACAAACAAGGGATATTATGCAAAAGGGAAAAATGGGAAAAAAGGATGCGGTCAACTGGAGATTGGGCCTGCAAGGTACACTTCTTCACGTGGTTGCCCGGAAAACTTGGTGGCTTGCACGTTGATGACTGCAAATGCAATTGCCAACACAATACAATAAGAGAAAAATCATTGCCGTTTGAACATTTCATGTTCCTCTTGGTATTTTATTCATGTCCGTCTGTATCTCATTACAAGAGGCAGAGATGGAAAAAGCACATGATGGCCGAGAATTGGATGCAATCAATAAATAAAACGAATATACATCTCATATATTTCGCATACACAGATGAAAATACAGCTTAAGTAAATATCCACAAGATACGCTGCTGACGATCACTATTTAGGAGAGAGCCTGGGATACTGGGATCGGTTTCCTAATTTTGGAGAAACAGATGATGAAAGGGGAACGTTTGCAAATTCAGATTCTGTATCAGATAAAATCTGTTTCGAAAGAGGAGAAGAAAATTGATTTGTGTAAGTATTTACACTTGGAAAACTGGTACCAGATGTCGGGATGCCTGTAATCCCAGGATTTGAAACCGGGACAGAAATAATTGAACCTTGTTCCAGTCTGCTCAAAGACACACTGCTAGTTTCAATTGAATATTGTTTTTCTCTTTGCTCCGCATCCTTGAGAAGAAAATCAACCCAGAGATCTGCAAAAGACTATAATATATATATAAAAAAAAGTTAGAAAACCTTCAAATCTTGTGAATGCAAGGATCATAAACATTTTTGGCATATATGACCAAACGCAGGGAAAATGCTACAAAAACATAAAAGGTGTGAATATTCTCCAAGCAATCGCTAGAAGCTAGCTGATTTATAATTCTGAATTGAATAAAAGAATATTTAGTATAAGGTCAAAGTGAGGAAAAGCTAGCTGACTTGATTTTCAGATGCTGCTTCAGAAGAAACATCATATGATTTCCCTCGCATGATGCCACCAACAAGACGACCAGGCAAGCCAAGGACACCTCCAATGACAGTTTTGCCTGCAGCTTGCTGTGCAAAGCCGATTCTTCTTTTGTCATCATCAGAGAAACCAAGCATACGGACCATAAGGTCTAGAACCTGGGCAACACATCAGAGTTTCAATAAGAACAAGTAAATAGTCTCCGTGAAACCACCGTGTAAACGCATACCTCTTTGCTATGGTTTCTCTGGAAATAAGTGACAAGCAGTTTGATGACAATCCGCCTGTCAAAAAGATGTATTATGTTTATTTCGTATGTACTGAAAAGACATGCATATAAAATACAAATTTACAAATAAGACAAGAGAAGTTAAAACACATCAGAAAAAAATTATTTGAAACATCTGTTGTGAAGAAAACATTAACGTTTGGAACTTGTAAGCAGTAATGTGTATGCCTTATTATTGATATTTCTGTAAGATAAATTTCAGAAATAAAGAAATTAGAGCTTAACATAGAGGTAAATGCCAAAAGGAACATTTTACAATATATAGTTTTGAAAAGATCAAAGTGCAGACAAATACAAATAACATATACTGAACTTCTGTTCGGTAAATAACATATAACACTTTCACATGGTGCATGATTAAGCAAAACTCAAGCAAAAGAATAAAAAACCCATGTATTACCATAGTCAAACAAGATATGCTTTATAGATAATTCCAGCTGGCATCTGTTGTAATAAAAAAGCAAGCAACTGACGTGTAAGTGACAGTACAGGTAACAAAAAATATAACAATCACCTGTCAACATGGTAGTCAGAATCCATCGACATCCTATTTATTCTTGTCATACTCTGTTCCACTGCTCTGTGTAATTTTGAGTTATCTTCTTGAAGCTTTTGCACTGTGCGTCTGCTTTCTGATAGCAAGCTTTCATTGTGCAATAACTTAGAAAGAAGCTCTTCCTTTTCCTTATTGGATATTTCCAAGCCCATCTTGGCAACCTTAAAATGTAAACTATTTACGTTTTTCAATGAAATAAACAAAAATATAATTATGAAGTTCATGACATTATCAGAGAAGCGAGAAGCAATCTATCAAACAGAATACCAAAGTTAATGGAAACAAAAGGTATTAAATACAAGTTTTCTTTAGTAAATGAGTAGGATGATTACCGTAATTTATCAAGAAATCATCCAGGGAAAAAAGAACAAGCAGTCCAAAGTACAAATACATGGTAAAATGAGCATATGGAAGTGTAATAGCTCTTTGCAAACAGCTAAATGCACATACATTTAGTAGTTCAGAGAGTTTTGCTGAACCTTCTCTAGCTTCTGTTAAATCTCTTTCAAGTCGTTCCTGTAAATTGCATTGAAGTAATAGTACCAAGTTTAGATAATTACACTATCTAATTTATTGTTTGTGAAATGAAACTGTAAATTTGGCAAAGTCAACACTTGTGCAATCTCAACAGAAAAAATATTATATGTATGACAAGTACTTGATAATCACCTTTGCTTCACTTTCAGCATAGTACTGTCCCAGAGCTGTCTGGAGATTTAAGAGTTCAGCATTTTTTGCATCAACCAAGCTCATGCAATTTGCAAGCCTTTGTTTGAGCCCATTATTGATATCATTCAACTTTTGAAGCTCATCACTTTGGAATTTGTTTGCATCTTCTTGCTTTGACATCTCGTGCTTCAAGGCATTCTCCAGTTTTAGTATGTGAAGCTTTTGATGCTCAGTTTTAGCTCGAAGTTCCTCAATTATTTTGCTATCTTCATCCATCTTATCTGACTCTTCAAGTTCCTAGACAATACCGATGTAGAAGAAACCATCTTCAATTGAACTGCAGGATGTTTGAAGGAAAAGGCTCACTTAAGTTTACAATTTACACTAGCTTGTACAACTGCAAAGTGACAAATGTTGGAAGCAAAAATGCTCAAAGTGCACACCTTACAAAGCTAAAAAAAAGGGTGCTGGAACGAGCTTGTGCAGATATTCTATAAAAATATGGAAAAGATTGCATGAAATTTGAATCAATTTCTTAGGAAAAAAGGAATCAAAGATAAGTGAAGGCTTTTAATGATAACATTGTGACAAAAAAAACAAAAAACAAATTTATTATCAAACCACTAGGTTCGTGAAAACATTTTCAGAATCAAAACGCTATTATCAAAATAGTCAATATGAGATGCATGGTGGCATGAAAGCTAAATTATATTCTTAATCATAACAGCACAATTTGACAAGAAAAATTTCCATCATAGTGAGCACCTTTCCCAACAAGAAGAAACTAAAAAAAATTAAGAAAAGCTTAAAATTACTTGATTAGAATTTATAAGAAAAAATTAAAATTTATGTAATTTAACTGAAAAATTTACCATAGATAGAAATACATGAAAAAAATGATTTAAGCAGTGAACACCATCTAGTGAAATTATAGCTTGGATTGTTGTTGTGTTTACCTTTTCCAATAAGTGCTGCTTTAATCTTCCAAGTTCTCGTTTTTCTTTGTCCCTTTCTTTGCATGCATCTTCCAATTTTTTTTCCAACTTCTGTATAGTCTCTTTCCATTCTTTTTCTTTCTAAGAAAAAAGAAGCAACGTATAAAATTCAATTGTTATTGCTCCATTGTCCCATTCATACAGTGGAAAAGCAGAAGTCTAAGAAAGGTGATGGAAATTAAAGATAAATACAATTGCAGACATTTCTAGAGTAAATCAATCAAAAACAGAATATTGAAAAGGTTAGAAACTTTATTTATGAAAGTTCATGCCTTATAATTGTTATGGAAACAGATATACACCTACATATCTTTGTTTTCTTTTCCAAAGTATCTCAAATTCAAATAAACTATCATTTGGTGGATTCTCATATGCATTTAAGAAATATCCATATTCGTTTAACAATTGACAAACATGAACTTGTGAGAGGAATTGTGGTAGTAACCTAGCAATGGGGGGAGGGAGGGGAGAGATGTATACTTAAATTGGAATAGGTTCCCTCGGAAGAGATGCAAACCCTGTTTATAGGATTTAGGGTTTGAGATCATTTTGGAAAATGTTTGATATCCCCTTGGGTGTGCCATGTCTACTATGTTCTAATCAATAGTCAGTTTTTGAGTTTCTCAATCTGGATTACAGGTGGCAAGTTCAGTTAATACTAAGCCTTATCATAGGTGAGTACATGTTCTGTAGTGGATTAGAGTTGAAAATTGGATATTGGAACCCATGTAGCTGATCTCCATGTTTCAATTAAACAGTCAAGGTTTTTAGGTTTCTTAATTTGGGTTAGGGGTGGTAAAATGAATCATGAAAAAGCATGGGCAACAAATAAACAGAAGGTCTA
>JAMKPZ010002544.1:0-33430 GCA_024699675.1 Amphibolis antarctica
TTGTTAATCTTACCTTGGATGGACAAAATCAAGAATGGTATATGGATTCTGGTGCAACTGAACATGTAACGGGAGATGCAGGTATGTTTTCCAACACTAAATATTGTAGACGTCCAAAATATGTAGGAGTTATGGATGGTAGATTCTTGAAAATAAGAAGTGTACCTTGGTTTTTGATAAAGAAAAAAATTATATCTTTTGCAAAACACTTTAGCTATTGAATTCACTTCTCAAATCAACAGTGTCAAATCCAATGATGTTAAACTTTGGCATAAAAGACTTAGACATC
The DNA here is from genome assembly GCA_024699675.1 of Amphibolis antarctica. Lineage (NCBI taxonomy): Eukaryota > Viridiplantae > Streptophyta > Magnoliopsida > Alismatales > Cymodoceaceae > Amphibolis > Amphibolis antarctica. Next base: position 290 of record JAMKPZ010002544.1, read on the forward strand.
CATCTTCTACCAAACTAGTACATTTAAATCAGCATTTTAATCTCAGTACTATTTCTAATTTTGTTATAAATTGTGAGGCTTGCAAGTTAGGTAAGTAGACTAGACAGCCTTTTTATTCTAATTCTACCAAAACTGCTTTGATCTTATGCATGCTGATGTTTGGGGTGAATTTAGTATTCCTTCTAGTTCAAGTGCCAAGTATTTTCTTACCTTGGTTGATGACTACTCTAGATTTACTTGAGTTTATTTTTTCAAACATAAAAGTGATGTTCTTTATCATTAACTGCCTTCTTAGCCTTTGTTAAAAACCAGTTTAGTAGCACCATCAAGGAATTTAGGTTCGATAATGGAACTAAGTTCACAAAAAAAAACTTAGCTAATCTTTTCAACAAAGAAGGAATTGTTCATAGTAAAAGTTGTCCTTACACTCCACAACAAAACTTTGTGGTGGAGAGAAAACACAAACACAACTTAGACACAGCCAGAACATTAAGAAATTAAGTTAATGTCCCTATTAAGTTTTGGGAGGAATGCGTTAGTACAATGATTTTCTTAGTAAATCGCATGCCTAGCAAAAGCCTCCAAAAATAAAAACCTTACTACATTATTTACAACAAAGAACCTAAGTATGATAACTTTAAAGTTTTGGGATGCCTCTCTTATGCCACAAATCTTAACTCCAATGAAAAATTTGGTGATCGAGCCATAAAATCTATATTCTTAGGTTACCCTTTAAGGCAGAAGGTTACAAACTCCATGACCTAAGCAAATAAAGGTTATTTATCATTAGAGATGTAAATTTCTATGAAGATGCTTTTCGTTTTCTTAGCAATACTACGAATCATTTATCTTACAATCAATAGACCTGACATATACTTTACTACGAATCATTTAAGTCAATTTATGTCAAAATCGTACAAAGAACATTAATTATGAAGCAGGCTTGAAAATGATAATATATCTAAAAAATGACCTTGGTCAAGGAATACCTTTCCTCAAAGGTGGAAATCTTACTTTAAATTGCTTTTGTGATGCTGATTGGGCCAATTGTACCATAACTCATAGATCTACAACCAGCTTTGCTATTTATCTTAGAAAATCTCTTATTTCATGGAAAACCAAGAAACAACACATTGTTTCTAGATCTTTTGCTGAAGTTGAGTATAGATCTATGGCCAACACTACTTGCGAAATAGTTTGGTTAACTTACTCAAAGATCTTGGTGTAAAAAATATTGGTATTGCTAATCTCTATTGTGACAATCTTGCAGCTCAACACATTACAACAAATCCTATTTTTCATGAAAGAAAAAACTACATTGAAGTTTATTGTCATTTCATTCAGGAAAAGCTTATTTCAAGATTGCTAAAGACCAGATACGTCAAAAGTGAAGATCAAAATTTTGATATATTAACCAAACCTCTTGTTGCTGCCAAGTTTTTTGACTTAAAGAATCAGTTGAGAGTTGCCAATATTTACTCTCTCGGCCCAACTGAGGGGGAGTGTTAATTAGACTTTGTTCTTGAAAATTAGTAGTTCTATCCTTATATATTATTTTAAGAAGTACTTTTCTTTAAAGACTTGTTTTTCATTATTTAATATGTTGGATGGTTCAATGTGCTTTGTATGTGGTTAAAACCGCTAACCCTAAATCTATTCAGTATCTTTTTCATTGGATCTTCTTCGCTGCTCCTCGTTTCCTTGCAACACCTTCGAGTTGCATTCTCTCCTTGTTTCCCTTTTCGCCTTCATTGATCGCCTTAATTAGTGTTAGATTTGGGTATTCTTCGTGCAAGAGCCAAGTCTAACAGTACTTGATTTCAAGTTTTCTTGAAGGCTGAGTAAGAGGAATTTTTATATAATTGTAGGTCTTTTATTTTATGAGAACAATTAAAGGAGATCATTGTTGAGATTAAATTTAATTAGGTGGTCGTTGTATTAGGCCTTGTTGTGCTTGGAATTATATTTGTGGATATTTTGGTACGGTGGTTCTTTGATATTTGTAGGAGTTTATGTGAATAAATGATCATTAAAGACCATTAATATGGATGATATGAAATAAATGAAAATAACAAATGTAACAGAGACCATTTCTAGCATTGATGGTCAGAAAAATGAAACGGTTGTTGGGGGAGAAAAGAAGGAGGGGTGGTGGTGGAGGGTGAAGGTTTCCCCTGTAAATAGAGGGGGAGAGCAAAAGAGGAAGGTCATCTAAAAAGGAACTCACCATACTTCTTTTCCTACTTTACTATGCATCGAAGCCTCAAATCCTCACTGGAATCTTCACTTTTGACGATCAATGGTTTAGGTTTGTGTTTTAAATTTGAATAAGAGAATTTCTTTTGTGTTATTTAATCTTTTTCATGTACCATAGTCGATCTTGCTTTATAAAGGTAGAATATTAATTTACACATTCCTTTTTCTTAAAAATGTGAATGTCCTCTTAATGTTACAATGATTGTCATATTTTCAGAGCATGACATACAATAGGTTAACTATTTCGTGATACTTCATTTATATCTCTCACTATAAACTATCTATATACAATGATATATAGATGGAAATAAGTGTCCGTTCCTATATCTGGTATTCTTATAGTGTGACCTTTGGATATAAAAAATTGATTAATTAAACATCTCCGTAATATCAGGCTTCAATCATTAATTCCCAAATTTTTTGATAAAAGAGTATAGCCACGGGTGCTTGGGGGACTTTTCCTTGGGAAGAAAAATATTGCCTCTGTGATATCTGAAACGTGTAATTTCGAGAGAGTTTTTTTTACAAATATAGTATATTTCTTGATGTAATATTTAACGAAAATTATTTTAAAATGAAAAAATAAAAAAAACTAACCAAAAATGATCAAGAAATACTTAGATCGCCTTTTTAGTTGGCGAAGTGACGTGTATGAGGGGGTGATATTTGTTTAAAAGGTAAAATTAAGTAGAGTGAATGTTACCTTTTTCAAAAAAATTATATGATTTATAATGTAAATTTTGGTATAATTTTTTTTATAAAATGTTAAAAGAATTTAATAAATATTACTGTAAAATTATGATTTACAGTAAAAAGAAAAATTACGATAAATAATAAAAAACATTTAAACAAACGTTATCTAAGCACAGACCGATCGGTCACAGCTTGAGTGGCCTCCGTCTGTATTAGCCCCAGCTATTTGCCTTCCTACGCGTCAAGCAAAAGAAAGTATTGACGTTTCACCCTATTTGCCTTCTAATCTGGACAAGGCGGCCGTCATAATCTTCTTTGTTTGGGTTTATAATAAAAAAAGTAAAAGCAATGGAATCAAGAGACAGTGCTTGAATTGGTTGTCACCATTGTCACGCATGCATGGACGACGTAGCCGTAGCATTTTTCGAATTACATAAAATTAAATTTAAAATTAGTAAAATAAATAAAATTAAAAGTATATAATAATAAAAATAATAAAAATTTATATTAAAAAATTTATATAAAATTAAAATTGAAACTAAAAAACAACCACCGATCCGGTGGGCATCGAATTGACTCACCAACCACGTACAACAAAAAAATGGTCCGCTAAAAAAGAATCCAAAAAAAAAATCTAGAATATGAAATTTTCGTGCGTTGCCATCATGATGCACATAATAAATATATGTTTATGGTGTGTTTGCAAAACAGCTGACGTCATTTTAAAAATAAAACCAATTATATATTCAACCACTGTCAACCAATATTAATTCTAGACGGATTTTTTAGAATTGAATTACAGTTTAATTAATACGTATTAATTAAGCCCGATCATGTATTGTGGGATTAATATTATAAATAAATAATTAATTACACCTATTTAGTAACGTTTTGTAAGAGTTTCTTGGTTAAGTGTCATTTAATTTTCACAAAAAAATTATGTTGTTTGGCTTAATCAGCATCAATTAACCTAGTTTTTTTTGGATGTTGGCATTAACATTTCCATTTGCGTCAGTTCAAACTTAAAATTTCATCCTTAATTGCTAGAGATCATTTGGTGTTTTTTATAGAAGTCTTTAATCTATTTATGGGTGGAGGCTCAATAAAAAAGATAAGCTACAAGGCAAGGGAGACTAGGTGTGTATTTGGTAACGAGGTGTTCTAACTTCAAATAATGTAGATAGTTAATAGTTGAGTTTAATTATCAAATAGAATTGAACTTTGCAATGAATTATAAGAAAAAAACTTATATATAAGAATTTTTGTAATAATGATAATACATAAGAATTTGTGTAAAGTTAAAATTAAACTTAAAAAATTATTACCAAATAAAACCTAGATTGAAACCTCACAAATAGAAAATAAAACAACAGTAAAGGATAAAAACTATGACAAAAGTAAACATAAGTAAAGAAAAACAACAATTCAAATAATTATAACCAAAGTAGCATGCAGCAGAGTAGTAGCATCTAAGGGAAGAGAAAGTAACCTTGGGAGGATAGCTGACCAAGAGAGAGATAAAAGTTATCAACAATCGAGCCTTTCTGTAAGATGAAATACTTCATTTATCAAGAAAATAATGAGCCTGCTGGCTTGAAGGCACCGTTCGCTCTTTATTACTTTTAGAATCACTTTCTTTGCTACGATGATGTGAGAATTTTATAATTTTTTTATCATATTTTTTAATCACATTAACATCTTAAATTACAAAATTACACTTTAACATCAACATCCTATATTTTACACTTTAATTAAATTACAAAATAAATACTAATACAATTTAAGTTCACCATAATCACATGTTCATCATCAACACTTTAACTCAGACATACCTAAATGTATTCACTAATTTTTCATCTTAAAATCAATTTCTACCACTCCTGAAGTACCCCCAACAGATCGTGGAATGCGACCAAAGAGATCATTCGGTTATCCGAAGCACCAACCACTCAAGCATGATCCATTTTTGGAGGGTCAGTCAACACAACAAATGCGGATATTCCTTGCGCACGCAGATGTTGATGGTTTGAATGAACACCGCTCCCACTAGGCTTTCATTACTTCTTTCCCTCCTTTTAATTTCTTCCTAGTCTCCCCCGCCCCCCACCCCCCCTCCCTCCCTCTCTCTCTCTCTATCTCGTTTTTGGATGTGAATATGCTCCAATAATTAATGCTCGCCCGGCCAGAACTATTCCTAATTCGTGAGAAATGCTGTAGGTACGATCGTTTTGTAACCATCTTTAGGTAGGAATAATGTTCGCTACTCGCAGATCGAATGATATGTGCGCCGAAAGGCGAAGAAAGAGAAAAATACCTAGTCGGAGAAAAACCGACGGACGGTGAAGTCACGCGAGATTTTAGTTGTGTCCAGAGGATAACACGAGATTCTTCCGGTTGCCACGACACTTCGATTCTTCCGGTCATCGACGACGGCGGCCGCAAGCAGGCACGTGGTCGTACTTCAGATCCCCATGCATTCATGCGTGTGGTCTTGGAAGTCTCGCAACCCGTGTCAATTCAGCTTTCGTAACGTTGGTTTAAGTGTTTTCAATTGTACAAAGTCATATATGATAGTTGTGTATTGTAATATATATTTTATATTAAAAATTATATAAAAAATTATATTATAAATAATATAATTTCTTAAAAAACATAAACTTTATCTTATCTAATTTTACTGTTTAAATTAACACTACATTAAAATTTGTCTGGTACATTTAGAGGTTTTCTACTTCAACATAAATTCTTATATATTATTATTATTATTATTATTATATAAATTTTTATATATAAAATTTTATTTTATAATTTTTGTATATCTCACTATTATTTAATTAATTTATTATACATCACCAGTCGTACTCATATTATACGTGTCGGGTCGAAGCACGTAGTGAGGCGGCGTACGCGGAAGCTGGCCATGGTCCAATCGTGTTGCGCCCATCGTTTCAACACGTACGACCGGTTTGATGTTACATTTTTACGTTAAATATTACCAAGATATAAGAAGATAACAAAAAATTTAACATTTATTTTTTTAGTTAAATTTGCATTGAAAAAATTGACCTTTTACTTTATGTTTAAAAATTTCAAAACACATTACGCGTAAAAGCAAATTACAAGAAAACACAAAGAAAGAAAAAATATATAATAAATGAAAATTTATATTATTGCGAAAAGTAGAAATAAAAAGTAGCTAGTTACTTTCTCTTAGCCTACAAAAAGTACTATTATATAAAAAGTAGAAATTATGTTTAAAAAATCATTAATCCAAGCATCTTGTTCTTATTTAACTTAATGATGAGTAAGCTTTAAATCTTTAACATAAATCAAATTAAAATATCTATTTAATTTTATCATAGATCTTCTTTCATCTAAAATATATTACTAATTCTGCTAAAATTTTCTTCTCATTTTATAAAGAAATTGGAATGATCAGTAGAACTTTACCTATAAAAGATAAAATAAGAAATATCATTCTTCATTTTTTCACTAATCTACCCAGTAGTATATAAAATTCATACATATTAATATATTAATTTAATAAATAGAGGGGCGATAGTGCACTAGTGCATCGAGTGGTATAGTGCATCAGATGGTACATTGTTCACTCAAAGAGAGAAAGAAGAGCAGTGTGCTAGTGCATTGGGTGATGTACGTGATCGAGCGATCACATCAGAGAATACACTGGTACTCTTGATTGCTTGTATCTTCTAAATCACAATGTGACTCTTTTATATCTTTTGTTTTGCTCTTAATGCCTAAAATTTGCTAATAATCTTGTTGTGTACGCACATTCATTTCAATATGCATGGCATTAAGATTATATCGTAAAATAAATGATTTCACTATAGGAAAATTGAATGTTTGTGATATTTAGAACAATTTGGATGTCACACATACCCATATTTAGTGACTACTTTTTAAAACCGTCATTAAAAGTCATTGCAAATAAGGTAGAACCTTGTGAAAAGAAGGTGCCCTCTCCCCCTATGCAAAAAAACCCTCCTTTGCAGAACCTTCACCCTCTTTACTGAAAACCCTCACCCACTTCGTCGAAAACCCTCACCACAAAAACTCTTCCATTGAAACCCTCTTTTCTTATCTTCATTGAAATCGTCCCCCTCCCCTGTGCAAAGAAACCCTCACCCTTCCCCTCACAAAGAAACCTCGACCCCTCACATAGAAGTTCAAGCTCCTATGCCACACATCGAATGCCAATCCTTGTCCTAGAATCTGCACTATTCTTTGGTGTGAAGCCATGAGGGTGTATTGACTAAGATTTTTACAATTTTCTCTGTCTGACTGAACATTCCTTCATTCTGGTAACCTTTTTATCTTCTCTCTCCCATTCTTGTAGATTGTTGTTGAAATTTCTTGAATACACGCTGATTTCTTAATTTCTATTCTTGATTTTTGTGTAATATTTCTTTCAACCAACACTAATTTGTTCTAGGTCTCATCACGGCTCTTTGTTTTTTTTATATTATTTGATTCATTTTGTAGCTTGTCTCACCAATGATCTTCTTGTTTGAATGTTATATGATTGTTCTCGATTTAATGAATTTAATGAATATGGTTGTCATGCACACTCATCTTCCTTTATACATGTGTCAATTTTTTTGCATATACAAGTATATATATATATGGCTAATAAATTCTTGAATCATAGGAACATTACATATACAAATTTACAACAACATTTAAACATGATTGCATATTTCATGCATGATTCTCATTCATGACTTTGATTCATAATAATAAAAATTTGTGAGGATCATTGGGTACTCTGTTTTTTTTCATATAGAATAGGGCATCATGTACATACCATCAAGAGAGTTCATTTTGTTGCATTTACCTAGAGAGAATATTTACATTTGTTTGAATATATTTGAAGTGAATAGGAATATTGTCCAGATTAATTGTTGCATTTTGTTAAATCAAGAAGTATTTGTCCATCTTAATGTTCTCCATAGGAAACAAGTGAAAATAAATAGGAAATTGACATCCATAGGCTTCAACTAGCTAGAAGAACAAGCAAAAATATCAAGCCTAGTTGAGGTAATATATGGGGTAATGTAGGGGGTAATATATCACGACATTTATAGGGTAATATATAGTGTGTTTTTGTTAGAAGAACAAGCAAAAATTACAAATACTTTAGGTTATTGTCTAGGTATGTTGCAAACCTAGTTAAGGCATGTTGGTATTGTATTGTATTTTTTAGGCTATTTTGTCTTGTCTTTTCACACATTTTTCTATCATTTTTTCCTTTTGCTTGTTTTTCACCCTTAGATGCATGGTTCGTCTATTAGTGTTGTTATTTAAAGACTTTATCATTTCTTTAAATGCAATCTTTTTCTTCCTCTCGTTCTGGTTGCCATCTTCCACATTTTAGGATTTGTATTACCACTACTTCATTGTCAATCCACTCACTATTTTGCATGCTTTCTCACATGGTATCAGAGGGATAGGGACAGATCTACTCGATGTTGTGTGTTACTAGGTGTTGTTATCGCTGCATCTTGTCGTCTAACTTGCATGACCTCGGTGATCTTGTTCCTCTTCCTGTATCCTTCTTCATTTGTCCACGCTCTTGTTTATTTTGATGTCAATATGTAGTTTTACATTTGACTTGCTAGATTCGATTTAACTAAAAAAAAGGGATAAGGATGATATTTATTTGTGTTCTATTTTTAGTGTGATTTGTTCTTGTTTCCTTCTTCTTTTTTTTGCTCTATTCTCATGGCTGATAAAGACATGCATAACTTAGGGTCTAAAATTGAGGACCGCAGTCCTTATTATCTTTTCTTGCTTCAAATAACCTAGGTATACCTTGTTGAGGCTATAGTTTGGAGATGGTCTTCCGCTAGGGAGTAGGCGAAATTCGGTTCTCAGATCGATTGACCGATAGCCGCGTACTGGGAATTTGGATGCAAAGTGTTGAGGTTGCAATGTGGACTCAGTAGAGATCGTGTTTGACGACAAAGTCCAAGCATTGATCTTGTTGTCGTCGCTACCCTCGAGCTGGTTAGCCATGGTGACTTCCGTGAGCAACTCGTTGGGGCATGGAAGACTAGACATGGGTCAGATAACTGACCTGGTGTTGAACGAAGATATCCGTCGGAAGAGCAACAGAGAGGCATCGACATCAGCGCTTAGTGTGGAGAGTAGATGACACAGGCAATCTAGGGGTCGGAGTTTTGGCAAGAATCGACAGAAATCCCACGGTAAGAGCAAGAGCCGACTGGAAATCAAGTACTGGAACTGTGAGAAGTTTGGACACTGAACCTAGGAAGGCGGATTCTGCTAAGGGAGCAGGGGTGAACGCTTTGGCAGATGAGTTAGGAGATGCCTTTATTTGTTGTGTTGACAGTTTGGTCGACACATGGGTGATGGACTTAGGAGTGTCGTTCCATATGATGTGCCGTAAGAAGCTATTGCACAACTACTGTGCAATGCCAATACAGAAGGTATACTTAGTCGATAACTCAAGTTTGGACATTCTGGGACGAGGCAAAGTTTGAATTCAAATGAAGTAGAGATTGTGAAAATTTCAGGAAGTGAGGTATGTCCCAAATTTAGCCAAGAATCTAATCTCTATCAGTTAGCTTGATGATGAGGGTCACCATGTCGGGTTTGACGACGTCAAGTGGAAGGTGACCAATGATATCCAGGTGGTAGCATCCAGCCAGAAGACTGGAGCCTTGTATCTAACGATGGGAGAAGCAGAGAAGGACCGATTGTCAGTGGCAGAGCTGCCACAAAGGTGTCTAAGTAGTGACACTACCAGATGGGACACATGGGTGAAAAGGGGTTGAAGGTGTTGGTAGCCAATGGAAGGATTCCAAAACAGAAGGAAGTCAGTTTAGAGAGCTGTGAGAGTTGCATCTTGGGGAAGTAAAAGAGAGTCAACTTCTCAAGGGTGGCACACAAGCCAAAACTAGGTAAGTTGAACCTAGTTAACACAGATGTGTGGGGGTCGGCATCTATCTACTCGATAGGCAGATCCTTGTACTATGTCATATTTATAAATGACTGCACCCAAAAGGTCTGAGTGCACTTTCTCAAGCACAAGTCAGAGGTTTTCTAGGCTTTGAGGAGGTGGAAGGCAAAAGTGAAGAATTAGATAGGGAGAAAGGTCAAGTGCATCAGATCAAACAATAGTGGTGAGTATGACAGCAGAGAGTTCATTGACTTCTATGAGCAAGAAGGCATTAAGAGAGTCCGAACAGTGCTTAGAACCTTGCAACAAAATGGGGTTGCCAAGAGGATGAACTAGATGATAAACGAAAGAGCTCGGTGCATGAGGTTACATGTTGGGTTCCCAAAGTCGTTCTAGGCAAAGGCCATCAACACGACGGCTTACCAAATAAATCGACGGCTATCAGTCCCGGTTAACTTCCGGATTCTAGAAGAATTGTGGAGTGAGAATGAGGTTAGCCTATCTCATCTACGTGTGTTCTAGTGTTTATTCTATCAGCATGTCAGTGAGGACAAGAGGGATAAACTAGACTCAAAATTAAGAAAGTGCTACTTCATTAGGTATAGACAGAATTATCTTGCCTATAGGCTTTGGGATGACAAAGCCAATAAAGTAGTTCGTGCCAAAGACGTCGTGTTTGAAGAGAAGCACTTCTACAAGTAGAAGAATGCTAAGGAGCAAAATCTAGGTGACAGCACCCAGAGGCTAGTGGAAGACAAGTAGATTCTCGATGTTCTGGGACAGGAACTCGAAGAGGTGGACTTGGGTTTGGGTGGGTGCACCAAGTAGTCGGCAGAGCATGACTGAAATCTGATAGGGGATAACCAGATTTCCACAGAACAGACAAGGTAGACCCAGAAGACTGATGACAGGTCTGTCGAAGACTTAGAGTCGAGGTTAGATGATGGAGAATCGTCACAGGAAGGGCAACTGGAGCAGGAGAGGCGGGTGGTTATGCCAAGACCTAGAAGATTGATGAGAGTTTCTAGACCTCCAGATAGGTATACAACATCTTTCAATTACCTGCTACTAATAGATGACGATGAGCTGGGGAGTTACCTTGAGATGATTGAAGCGAAAGATGCGGACCAATGAGTTAGCTATGAGAGAAGATATGTGATCCCTAGAAAAGAACCAGACATGGCAGATGACTCTATTACCAAATGGTAAGAAAGCACTTGGCAGCAAGTGGGTGTTCAAATTGAAGGAACAACTAGACGGTAGTAAGAAATACAATGCTAGACTTGTTGTCAAGGGGTACCAATATGTTAAGGACATTGACTACATGAAAGTATTCTCTTTGGTAGTCAAGATGACCATGGTGAGAACCGTCCTAAGCATAGTGACAGCCAAGGACTTGTTCCGAGAACAAATGGATGTGAAGACAATGTTTCTTCACGGTGATTTGGATGAGGAGATCTACATGTGGCAACCAGATGGGTGAGCGAAAATTGGTAGTAAAGTCGGACTGGTTTGCAGATTGTAGAAAAGTTTGTATGAGTTGAAGCAGATGCCCAAGTAGTGGTACAACAAATTTGATAGTTTCGTCTGTACCGTGAGATTCAAAAGATGTAATATAGACTACTGCTACTACATCAAGAAGATGAAGGATTGTTATGTCATCCTATTGATCTACGTAGATGACATGTTGATTACGAGCTCTAACACGGAGGAGATCTAGAAGTTGAAGGCTCAACTCAGTTGGAAGTTTGACATGAAGGACATGGGTGAGGCTCGATAGATACTTGGGATATGGATCATCCAAGATAGGAAGGCTGACACGTTAAGGTTGAATTAGGAGAAGTACTTGGAGAAAGTATTTAGGAGATTCAATGTCACAGATGAGAGGAAACAGATCTTCCTCTAGGATCCCACTTCAAGTTGTTGAAAACACAATCATTGGGTATAGAGCGAGAACGGGAGGAGATGACCTAGGTTTCGTATGCAGCTACTGTCGACAGCCTCATGTATGCCATGACATGCACTCAGTCGGACATCACACATGTTGTCAGGATAGTCAACAAGTTCATGAGCAATCTAGGTGTCGAGCACTGGCACGTCGTGAAGTGGATACTACGATATCTGCGAGATACCTTTAGGTTTGATCTATGCTACCGGAGGGGGTCAGCGGAGATGATGGGGTTTTATGACTTAGATCTGAGCAGAGACATGGATAAGTTCCAAAGCTCCTCAAGGTACGTATTTACCATAGGAGGTATGGTTGTGAGCTGGAGATCTAAGTTGTAGGGCATCGTTGCCCTCTCCACCACTGAGGTAGAATACATGGCCATTGCAGAAGCGTCAAAGAAGAGGATTTTGTTGAAGAACCCACTAGCTAAAATTGGCCACTGGTAGAACCACAATGTGCTATATTGTGATAGCTAGCCCGTCATCTACTTGGCAGAAAATCCAAAGTTTCACTCAAGATCCAAACACATAAGAATGATGTACCATTTCATTTGAGAACAGATCGAAGAGGGAAGCCTCAATCTCTAAAAGGTGAAGGGTGCAGAGAACGCTACAGATATGCTCACCTAGGTGATGATGATGAAGAAGTTGAGACTCTACATGAGTTTTATCGGTCTCTAAGGGATGTGAAGTATGAAGACAAGTGCTGGTTGCAAAACCCTTAGTAGGTGCTACATGAATCTAGGAGATTATCTGGAGATAGTCTCCAAGTGGGAGATTGTTGAGGCTGCATTGTGGAGATGGTCTTTCGCTAAGGAGTAGGCAAAATCTAGTTCTCAGGCTGACAACTGGGTTTTGAGAATCCATATGCGAAGTGTTGAGGCTGTAGTGTAGAGATGGTCTTCCGCCAGGGAGTAGGCGAAATTTGGGTCTTAGGCTGGCAACCACATATTGGGAATCTAAATGTGCAAAGGCAACTGGACCATGTTGTCATAAGCATTGTGGCAACAGACCTACGTTGTGGAAACAGACCTACATTGTGGAAATGGACTCAGCTAGGTGAAGGCTAGACAACAAGTGAAGATTAGCATAACGGTGGGAGGTGTTGGGGTTTGTGGTGTGGAGCCTGACTTGATGAAGGTAGAGTAGGCAGTAGCTGGCGGATGCAGGTGGTAGTCGACAGATAAAAGGTGACAGTTGGCACCTGTGGCCAGCTAGAATGTTGCGACTAGTAGAGGTTGGCTATAGGTCTGGCTAGATGTCCAACAGCTGGTTGGAAGATATGTAGTCGGTTGGGGCACTAGATGTGGCTAGTGAAGGACAAGCGTGGACTGGAACGATTGCAGGTTTGGCTAGATGTCCAGCAGTCGGTTGGGGAACTGGATGTGGTTGGTGGAGGACGAGTGTGGACTGGCAGAGGCATGGAGCAACTGGAGGATCGACTGGTCAGAGGCATCTAGCCGACCGTCGGATTGAAGGGCAGTCGCTAGTGTAAACACAACAGAGGTCCATTGCATCCACATCAAATCTATTGATGATGGATTCAGATCGACGGCTAGGATTGTTTGTCCATTTCGGGTTTGGTGTGCTACTCTATAAATAGAGTATGTTGTAACCTTATGAAGGACAATAGCGTGTGTGAGGAGAGTAGAGGTTGTGTGTGTAGACAAGGGGTAACCGTAGTGTTGTAAGCTGACACTTGTACACATCGGAAGCTAGAGAGCTGAAGCAATAAGAGTCCTACCGCTGTTCCGTGGAGTAGGCAAGTTTCTAAACTATATTAAACCCTATGTAGTGCATGTTTGTTTTCTTTTTCTTCTTCTCTTCCACCACGTTGAAGAGGCTGAGTGTATGAGCGAGTGAACAACAGTTTTAGTAATTGGTATTAAAGGTTTGGGTTGAGAAGGGAGTGTCGTTGGAGAACACTCAGTTGGAACGAAGTCTTAGGTGGAGAAGCCAGCATTCGTCCAAAGCAGGTCGACATTCGGCTAGATAGAGCAGAGTCTGGAGTAGTTTGCTACTAGAGTAGGTGGTCGTCTAGAGCAGTCAATGTCTGGTAGGGAGGGTGGCAATTGGTTGTACAGATCGATAGTCGGATAGATCCACACGGATTCTGAAAGAAGTCTAGGGACACATTTGCAAAAGAGGGAAGGTTGGAGGAGGTTTGGCACTGTGTAGCTATGGGCGAAGACAAGTTCATGGTGGAGAAATTTGATGGAAAGGATTTTGGGTTCTGGAAGGTACATGTTGAAGACTACCTGCACATGAAGGACTTGGATGCATCGGTGACAAGGGTAAGACTTGAGAAGATGAGTCAGGAAGAGTGGGAGAGGTTGGACAGGAAGGCATTGAGAGTGGTCAAATTGCTGCTAACAAAGAATGTTGCGTTCAATGTCATCAAAGAGAGGACAATGGCTGATATGATGAAAGCGTTGTCCAACATGTATAAGAAGTCATCAACGCCAAACAAGGTGTATTTGTTGAGGCGGTTATTCAACCTGAAGATGGCCGAAGGGAAGTCTGTCACCGCGCATGTCAACGAGTTCAACACGTTGATCTCCCAATTAGGCTTAGTGGAAATCTCCTTCGATGAGGAGATTAAGGCGCTGATAATGTTGTCATCCCTACCTAAAAGTTGGTCTGTACTTATTACAAGAGTTAGTAGTTCTCTGAGACATGAGAAGCTATAATTAGATGATGTTTGTTGGAGAAGCAACGCAGAGGGAGAAGGTTTTGGAATGGCCCTTCACGTTGGGGCCAAAAATCGACGATAGAGGCAGTGGAATGGAGACGGTTGCTGAGGCGACAAGGATGGTGGTGGAACGAGACGAAATCTGAAGGATGCTAAGTGTTGGAATTGTGGCTGGAAGAGCCACCTAAGTAGGAGGTGTGAAGCTCCAAGGATGGATAAGGGGAAAGCACATGAAGAGGGATCTGCCAATGTAGCCGACGAGGAGCTACAGGACGATGCCTTGATCTGCAGTTTGGAGAGTCCGACAGATGCCTGGGTTATGGACTCAGTTGCATTCTTCCATTCCACCCATGAGAAGGGGTTATTGCACAGGTATGTTGCAACATGGAAGATGAAAGTCCACTTTGTAGACGGGAGGAACCAAGATGTGATTGGCAAGGGTTCTGTGAAAATTCTGACTAGGGAAGGTCAATGGGAGCTGGACGGTGTCTTGTATGTTCCTAACTTAGCCAAAAACTTACTTTCGATAAGTCAGTTGGATCAGCACGGTTACCATGCAAACTTAGGTGGAGATCGATGGGCAGTAACAAGTGGGACTAAGACGGTGGCCAAGGGGCAGAAGATCGAAACACTCTATAGAGTCCTTGGTAGAGTACGCAAGGGGATGACATTCAAGGAAGGGGAGCTCGTTGAAAGAGAATCAGTGTCCAAAAGGTCAAAGACGGAATCCGAAAAAAGTGAGCTGGCAGCTGGAGGGTCAGAATTGAAGTTTGACTCAGTGATAGGTTCTAGTAGGAATGTCAATCGATGTAAGGATGTTGCAAACAAGACTCGTCTACAATATAGGATGGAGTGGAGAGTCAAGAGCAATGCATGAAAGCTTGCCAACGGTCACAGGAAGGTCGATGAGAGATCTATCGCTTGATGACGGAAGGCTATTTCAGAGGGAGATTGCAAGCGCTTGGGAGTCTCAGGTAAGTGAGTTAGAAAGTATGCCAGCTAAAGAAACAATGACTTAGGGTTAGTAGAGTTAAGCCCATTTCAAAAGCTCTGGTGTCACCAAAGAGAGGTGTGGCACAATTGTCTGTTAGCCTGAAAAACATTGGAAGAGGTTGTGTGTTAGCTTATAAAACACGAAGTTGGAAGGACAACTCAAGATGAAGAAAGACAAGCCATGAAGTCTGTCTCCAAGTGGGAGATTGTTGGGGTTTGTGGTGTGGAGCTTGACTTGATGAAGGTAGAGTAGGTGACAGTTGACGAATGAAAGGTGGCAGTCAACACCTATGGCTTGCTAGAGTGTTGCGACTGACAGAGGTCATGGAGTGGTTGTAAGTCTGGCTAGATGTCTGACAGCCAGCTAGAAGATCGATAGTCGATTGGAGAACTGGATGTGGCTAGTGGAGGATGAGCGTGGACTGGCAAAGGTATGGAGCAGTTGGATCCAATTGGCCGCTGAATCAAAGGGCAGTCATTGGTGTAAATGCAACAGAGGTCCATTGTGTCCACGTCAGATCTGTTGATGATGGATCTAGATCGACGACTAGGATTGCTTGTTCATTTAGTGTTTGGTGTGTTGTTCTATAAATAGAGCATGTTGTAACCCTATGAAGGATGACTGTGTGCATGAGGAGAGTGGAGGCTACATGTGTAGACAAGGGGTAGCCGCAATGTTGTAAGCCAACACTAGTACACATTGGAAGCTGGAGAGCTAAAGCAACAAGAGTCCCACCATCGTTCTGTGGAGTAAGAAAGTTGTTGAACCACGTTAAACCCTATGCAGTGTGTGTTTGTTTTCTTTCTCTTCTTCTCTTCCACCACATTAGAGAGACTGAGTGTACGAGCAAGTGAATGATGGTTTCAACAGGAGGTTCATTAGCTGGTCATTCAGATGCTGGCTCAGAAGTTTGGCGGCCAGGTTACTCTAGTAGGAAATCGGTTGGAGACTAGGTGTGGCCAGAGCAAGTGCACAGGCGGAAGAAGGTTCTGGTATCCAACAGTGTCCTTCTAGATGTCGGTTGTTGATGACTTAGAGGGTCATTTGTAATGTTGAGAATATGGTTTCTTGTGTACCCTATAAATACGGGTGTAACCTAAATGTCACTTGAGTGCGCGAAACAACTAGTGGTGGTGCAAAAGTGCAAGAAAGCACCAGTACCCTGTGGAGTAGGCAGTTTGCCAAACCACGTAAAATCCTCGTGTCTTCTTCTTCCTCTTCTTCCTCATTTTCCACCTCATTCACCATTCCAGATCATGCGAGCTTGCGTGTGTGAGTGAAGGAGCATTCTCAGGAAGTTGACATTAAGCTTCCAACGGTAGGAACGTGTAGGTGTCGGCGAGTGTTGTCTGGACGTTGTGCAGGGTTCTGGGTTTGCAGTCATCAACATACCTTGGTTACCAAACCCCTTAACAACAACTACGAGTCATGGAGCAGAGCAATGACTATGACCCTTAATGCAAAAAATAAATTAGGTTTTGTGGATGACACTATTATTCAACCTGATCCTAGCATTCACAGTCAACAGTTTCTGCTATGGAAAAGATGCAATGTTATGGTGATTTCTTGGCTGATAAACTCTTTAGATGCTGAAATTGCTTCAAGTGTTATGTATTCTAACATGGCTATTGAAATTTGTTAAGATCTTAAAGAAAGGTTTGAACAAAAAGATGCCACTAGAACTTTTCAAATTAAAAAGGAAATTACTAAATTAAATCAAGAAGGAGAGTTGATCACTATATGTACTTTAGCAAACTTAGAGGCCTTTGGGATCAATTGGGTACTAATAGCTATATTGGGAGTTACTCTACTAGGAGCAACTATCCTTATCTAAAATACTTAAATGAAAAAAGGTAGGAGGATCAACTCATTCAATTTCTTATGGGCTTGAATGAAAGTTATTCTATTGTTAGAAGTCAAATTCATGCTATGATGGCTCTCCCAAACATTAACATCACTTATTCTCTCTTGCATCAAGAAGAAAGACAAAAGGGTCTTATAAGTAAAGAAACAAATTCCTTAGTTTGTACTTTCAATGAAACTAAGATAAGCAATGACAAAAATTCCAACAATGAAAGAAAAGACAAGCCAACTTGTAGCAATTGCAAGAAAGTGGGGCACACTAAGGAGAAATGCTTTTGGCTTATAGGGTTCCCTCTTGGACATAAGCTTCATGGGAAAGATCTTAACATTGTTAGAGTTATTAGAAGTCAAGCTAATTTACCTTTAATTTTTTGGGAGGAATGTGTTGGGATAGCTGTTTTCTTAATAAATAGATTGCCCAGTAAGCCCCACCAAAATAAAATACCTTTTACTTTATTTTTGGGTCAAAATCCTTGTTATGACAATCTTAAGGTCTTTGGTTGTTTAGATTATGCCACTAATCTCAAACCTAATCATAAATTTGAAAACTACGCTATTAAAAGTGTTTTTTTGGGTTATCCTTTTGGGCAAAAAGGATATAAGTTGTATGATGTTCAGCTAAAGAAATTGTTTATTTGTAGGGATGTGTCCTTCTATGAACATCTTTTTCCTTTTCAATATGATGCCCACAACACCAAGTCTGTAAACACTCATAACTCTAGCCCAATCCTTCCTGTTCCTCATGTTGAAGATCATCAATTGACTATTGACAATTCAAATGTTAGTGATCA
Organism: Amphibolis antarctica; assembly: GCA_024699675.1. Lineage (NCBI taxonomy): Eukaryota > Viridiplantae > Streptophyta > Magnoliopsida > Alismatales > Cymodoceaceae > Amphibolis > Amphibolis antarctica. Next base: position 18,472 of record JAMKPZ010002544.1, read on the forward strand.
AAATGGCTTCAGCAACATTTCCATAGAAAATAATACTACCACTCCTACTGATCAAAATGATACCCATTCTAATTAGTCCACTGTCACAAGTGAGATCAACACATCAGATCACACTACTGCCACTGATACATAGCATGCCTCTACTTGAAAGCACATCTCAACCAAATTCCAGCATTAGACCTACTAGAACCACTAAAGTTCCAAAGAAATTTAAAGATTATGTTTGTTCTACATTAAGCAAGACCAACTCTGCTACTAAATTTCTTTTAAGAAAATATATTAATTTTAGTAAAGTTACTTAAAAACAAAAGCACTTTTTGGAAAATCTTGATAATGATGTTGAGCCCAATAGTTTTACTAAGGCTAATAGTGACCCTAGATGGATTAAAGCCATGAATGAGGAAATGACTGCTTTAAATCATAATCAAACTTGGGATATTGTTGATTGTCCCAATGATAAGAAAGTTATTGGTTGCAAATGGGTTTACCACATAAAAAGGAAAGAAAATGGGACTATTGATAGGTTTAAAACTAGACTTGTTGCCAAAGGTTTCAACCAAACTGAAGGGGTGGACTATTATGAAACTTTTGCCCCTATTACTAAAATGACTACCCTTAGGACCCTGCTTGCTATTGCGGCATCCAAAAACTGGTACCTCCATCAACTAGATGTTACTAATGTCTTCTTACATGGTGGCCTTCATGAAGATGTTTACATGACTTTACCACCAAATTTAGTTGGTGAGGGGGAGTATAGAAATAAAGTCTACAAATTAAACAAATCCTTGTATGGTCTTAAACAAGTCCCTAGAAATTGGTTTAACAAACTTTCACAATCTCTAACCAACATCAGCTTTAAACAGTGTTGTTTTGATAATTCCCTTTTTGTTTACAAGAAAAATAACATATGCATAAATGTGTTAATTTATGTGGATGATATATTAGTTAGTGGAAATGACCTTGATGCTATAACACACTTAAAAAATCATTTACAATAGTGTTTTTCCATTAAAGATTTAGGTCAGCTAAGATACTTTCTTGGTTTAGAATTTGTCATGTCCAAGATTGGAATTAACGTGAATCAACGAAGCAGCTTGTTGGGTTTTAGCTGTAAGCCTAGCAAGGTTCCTTTAGACATGTATCTTATGCATAATTATGATGAAAGTCACATTCTTTAGGATCCCACTCAATATAGATGTCTCATAGGTAAATTAATCTATTTAACCATCAACAAACCTGATATTTGTTATGTCGTTAATCACTTAAGTCAATTCATGATCAAACCCTATAAAGAACATCAAGAAGTTTCTGTTCAATTGGTTAGATACCTCAAAAATGATCTAGGTCAAGGAGTTACTTTTAAAAAAAAAATTTGATGCCTTTTGAAATGTTTTTGTGATGCAGACTAGGCTAGTTGTGCCCTTACAAGTAGGTCCACCACTGGATTTGTAGTTTATTTTGGAAATTCCCTTATATCTTAGAAAACTAAAAAATAGCATACCATTTCATGCTCCTCTGTTGAAACTGAATATAGGTCCATGGCTAATGCCACATGTGAAATTACATGGTTAACTTATTTACTTTCTGATTTAGGTATCAACCAAAGCAAGGTGGTCGAACTTCACTGTGATAATGTAGTTGCTCAACATATAGCTGTCAGTCCAGTTTTTCACGAAAGAACCAAGCACTTTGAGTTAGATCATCATGTTGTGTGTGCGAAGTTGATTGCTGGACTTTTGGAAACAAAATATGTTAGGAGTGAAAACCAGTTGACTGATCTTCTAGCCAAGCCTCTTCCTACCCCAAAGTTTAATCCTTTGATGATCAAGTTAGGCATTCAAAGTGTTTTCACACCAACTTGAAGGGGAGTGTTGGTTTTGTATTGTATTTTTTAAGCTGTCTTCTCTTGTATTTTCACACCTTTTCTACTATTTTTTCCTTTTGCTTTTTTTTATCGTCAAATGCATGTGTTGCATCTGGTTCATCCGTTGGTGTTGTTATTTAAAGACTATCATTTCTTTGAATGCAATCTTTTTCTTCCTCTCCTTCTGGCTATCATCTTCCACCTCTTAGGGTTTGCATCGCCACTGCTTTGTCATCGATCCACTCGCTATTTCACATGTTTTCTCACAAGGTACAACTCCTAGGAACTCTATTGACGTTAGAGGGCAAAAACAAACTAAAGAAGAAGCACATCTTGATATAACTAAAATGGTTATTAGAAGTTCTTTACACATTGACGAAGGTGATGCAGGACACATCCTAGATGCTTGTTACACCATGCATGCATAAGAAGTAAAAGAAGTTATTTTGCCAAGTTCTTAAGCAAGTTAAGGTTCCTTGTGGATATGCTTCCAATAGTTCGAGGTGCATTAATGTTGACTCATGGAAGATTATACATGGGATTCAAAATTCATGATCTTCACGCACTAATACAACTACTTCCACTTACTGTGAGGAGATGTTTGTCATACAATGTTAGTGATGTGCTTATTGGGTTATGCAATTTGGGTTGTTGTGATAGCCATGGCCATCACGAATAATGTATTTGTGATGGTTTTACGTGATGACTTGAGCTATCATGTATTTTTGTGATGATCGAAAAAACAATTATAAAGTTGTGTCACCACTTGTTGCTACTGTTGACAGTTGTTACACTAGCCATCACAAAAGCCTTTTTGTGACGACTTTTTTGACTTTTTGTGACACTCACAACCGTTACAAAAATCCTATTTTCATTTAGTGTTTCTAATATGGTAACTCAGAAATTATTTTACTTCCTCCAATTTCTAGTTTATCCATCATTATCTATCAATCTTCTTTTTTGTATTAATATCACCCTTCCTAGGTGTGAAACTAAGGATTCCCACTTCATACAAGACTTTTGAGCTTGAAAGTGGTCTAAGAGGTGATCTTGTTCACCACTTCCATCAAATAATTTCTTGTTAGATCTAAAGGAAAAGCAGCGAAGCTTACCTCCTCGAGCAATTGCCTTCTAGCTAGCAAGGGTTGCAGTTATATGGGGGAAAGGAGTGGGTATGTGGCAAGGGATTTTGAAGAGGTAGTGGCAAGGAGCACTTTGTGATGTGGAAAAGGGTTTCAAAAGAGGTAGGGGCAACAAGTAGGTGTGAAACTAAGGTTTCCCACTTCATACAAGACTTTTGAGCTTGAAAGTGGTCTAAGAGGTGATCTTGTTCACCACTTCCATCAAATAATTTCTTGTTAGATCTAAAGGAAAAGCAGCGAAGCTTACCTCCTCGAGCAATTGCCTTCTAGCTAGCAAGGGTTGCAGTTATATGGGGGAAAGGAGTGGGTATGTGGCAAGGGATTTTGAAGAGGTAGTGGCAAGGAGCACTTTGTGATGTGGAAAAGGGTTTCAAAAGAGGCAGGGGCAACAAGTAGGTAAAAGTTGAGGGTTTTGAATTAATGAGGCATGGGTGATGAAGGAGTGGGTGGTTGGGGAAGCTGTGGTTTTCAAAGGGGCCATGAGAGTTGACACACGCGTAGGAGACAAACAAATTTTTTTGAAAAATACAGCTAGAATTAGTGACAGATTCACACATAAAATGGTAATAGATTTCCTATAGTGTTATGTAATTATAGCTAGACGGTTGTGATAGTTGAATGATCTATCACATCACAATTTGTCCACCTATTGTGACAAATCTTGTAGTGAAAGTGACAAATTAACTTTTTTGTTTGTCACTATATTTAACTATTTTGTGACAAATAATAGACTGGATTTGTCACAAAAACTTATATATAGTGACAGACACAAATGTTTGTCTATCACTATATCCTACTATTCTTGTAATGTCTTTCAATAGGTTGATGAAGTACGTTGTTTAATATCAACATTTGGGATTTTTCAAAATTTTTCTTGAAAATCTTTAAAATATTCTCTTGTGTTTACTTTATGAATAAAATTGTGTAGCAGAAAGTATGTGTGTGCAATCTTCACTTGTGTTACTAAAGGAAATTACATGTAACTCCGTAATATGGAAGAATAATGCTTTACTGCATACTCTAAATTTTCGCTCATCATCACCCTTAATTATGAATGTGTATAATTGATGATCTTTATAGCATTTGTTGGAATACTATTAGCATCATACTTACTTAAGTGATATCTAATACCTCAAAATAGACAAATTAATTTTCGTTGTTTTAGGAAATCAGCATCAACCAAGTAACACTTACTTACACAATATAAATTATAGTATAGTAAAATATTAGTGAATTAAAATGCATCTTGAAAAATCCAAGCATCAACTAATCTTTTCCATTGAATAAAAACATACACAAATTTCATATCAAAATTATATGCTATGCGCATATTGATACATTTTTCTAACAATCCACCTTTTCTATTCTTTTAAGGGTGCAATTTCTCTTTCATAAATTGTTACCTTCCCATTTGCACCATTTATAGCCTCAGTACAATACCATATCAAAAATGAAGGTCAAATACAATCAAATATTATCCCACAAAATTATGAAATAAATGAAATACAACCAAATTACATAAATAATTAAGAGGTCACCTTAAAGTATGAAAAGACATTAGAATCATTATGAATGCTTGTTATGTGTTGATGATGAAGGTTTAGATAAAAGTATATTTCTTAGATGTAGTATAGCACTCAACATTTCATTGAAATTCCTAGAAATACTCTTTTGTTATTCTACACCATTGATTTTGCCCAACTATAGCAAGAAATATTGTAAATTTTTCTTCTATTGTGATATTTCTATCATTCTTTTTTAATCCTTCCTTTCTCAACAAGTTGTAGAAATTTAAGAATAAATGCTACCTAATTTGATATATCTTTTAGCAATTATAAGGATCTAATTAATAATTTTCTATTATAATCTTGACCTTCTTTTCTTTAGATTTGATTAGTAGCATTAGAACTATTACTAGAAGTACTTGCAATTCTAAAAACTAAATTCATCACGTACGTACATTACAATCGTTTTCCTTTTCTTTACATGTTCCTTCTTTTCTTCCATTACTATCTCACATATCATTGTACTTTCATTAGAATCTACTACAAGGAGAAGTAAACCCTACACACAAAAAACATAATAACTATTAAATTAAGAGAACGTCACCATGTACTTGAATAAACATCACAAAGTACTTTGTGAAATGAACATAACAAATAATATTGATATCATTAACAACAGTTCATGACAATAAAGAATTCATAAACATCATTTCATCCCTAGTAGTACAATAAGATAAGCGACAACTAGATAAATACAATGACAATTCCACATGACAATAGTTTTAAATTAAGATAAACTAAGCACAAGAAAAATTGATATTTCCTTTCAAGATTTTCTAATAACTTCGTATAATTGAATTGTTGCTTCTAACTAAGCTAGCTCTTGAAGATTATATATATAATGTTTACTAAGCTCCTAACCTATATGTAATTTTTGTTGTTTAACTAACAAAATATTCCAAAATTTTCAACCATTGTGCAAAAGTTTCATTGCCTTTTTCACAATATGTTATAATTGTAGTAGTCACATCTCTAAATGGATTACAAATACTTCTTAAGACTCAGCATGAGGTTAAGGTCACTTTCGTTTCTTACCAACTTTAATGGTCACTTTTGTATAAGAAAGGGAATTTGTTTATACTTCAAAATCTATATTGAAAGATACTCCAGTAGACAGTGCATTGAAAATATCCACATTATCTTCTTCAACAATAACACGACCATTGTCCTTTTTGGCTTGTCTACATTCTTCAGTTGATTATTATAATTACCTAAAATAATACTACTCTCAAACAACATCACCAATTAGTCTTAAATGAGACAGGGTTTCCCTTTGGACTGTGCACATTTTTCTATAATGAGAAAAAAATAAATGTTAGGTATGTTTGTAAAGAAATAGAAGAAAAATTAAAAATAAATCCAAAGTTAACTAACTTAGCAAACTCATTCCATACTTTAATAGGGATATTCATATGATCATGTATATAATCTTATCCCCATCTACTTTGTTTCTCAATTTTTTTATAGTTTTTGTACATTAGTTGTCATGTTTTCTGTGACTGTATACATTTTTTCTTATGATATGACTTCTAGTTCTTCCATTAATTGTATTTAGAAATACATCAATTCCTAATTTCGGATGTTATTTTTCCATCACTTGCTCTTGCATTCCCTTCCTTTAATTCATTAGAGAATGTTGAAAATAATTTTGCTAGCTTTGGCAATCCAACTAGTACGTGTAACTTGTTCCTCCTAACATTTTTGTTATTTGAAGTAGTCATAACTTAACTAAAAGCATAAAATAACTACTACATATCAATTAATTATTGCATTCATAAAATAGAAATGTATACCAAAAAATAATAAAAATGACAACATTTAACAAATTTATAATATCATTTGAGGATTGCATACAAGGTTCAAGGAGAGCTCATGTTCTTCTCAAAACCTAAGTTGAAAGGAGAGGGTTCCTCTCTCCCTTAAGAAAGTACATGGATGACTCATCACAATCCATGTGGAACTAAGCCACTAGTCCTTATTAGCCTTTACACTCATCCACACAATATAATCGACATCCTTGTTGAGTAAATAGGGACTAGTGGTTTAGTCTCACATTGATAACAATGAGTCATTCATGTTTCTTGTTAAGGGAGAGGAACACATTACCCTCAACTTAGATTTTAAGGAGAACATGAGTTTTACTTAGGCTAAGTAATATCAAAGTCCAATTTGATCTTGTCAAGCTCATGACATGCCTAGTGGTTTAGACCCACATGAATGGTAATTAGTTGTCCACGTACCTTGTTAAGGGAGAAATCTCTCTCTCTCATTTAACTTGCATGTTCATTTCATCATCCCAACCCTTCACATGACATGTCATTCCTCCTATTCATGCAACAAAATAATATCCATCCCTAAATACAAATAGTACAAAGATTCCTAAGAGAGTACCTTACTTTATTTCTGCATAAACTTTTATATCTTATTAACACCGTACAAATTCTAACATATAAACTTCTACTACACTAATTATTATAAAACTTCAACTCCATTTGTTTTACTACTTCACTTCCAACTTCATCCAACTCTCACAGTATCCAACTCTCACAGTTGGCTAAAGCTCTTTCTAAACATACCCAATGAAAGGGGAGTCTTGGAATAATCATGTAATGAGGTTAACAGGTGCAACCACTGCATGTGAAGAGGAAAGACAGCCCTCTACAGCAATGTGACTAACGAGTGAGTCGACTTCAATGGTGACAAAACTTGTAGATGAACTCCACAAAATGAGCTTGTGTAGTTTCAAATGGGTGGAGGGGAGAAGGTCCAAGGAAGTGAAACATTTATGTAAAGGAAGGTAATTAACAAAATTTTTCATGACTTGTTATCTACATATATAAACAACTCATATTTCATAAAACCTTCTTTGACTTGGACTTTCTGTTACTTTCTCAATTGCACGCATCCCTTCCCAATCTTTTCTGACCTATATGACAAAACTTTTTCTATTTTTAACAGTGATAATGTGTTTCTATGTGATTGTATTTTTCGTCGAATCTTAAAAAGACTTAACAAATTAATACTATGTCTTTTCTGAGAAAATTGAAAGACCATTTGGAATTAGAGTACGTGAGAGAAACGTGTATTTTTGATAACGAAAATCTCGACGTTGATTAAAAGTTAAATTTTAATAAAATTTATTGTAATTAATTATATGATTGAATATTTAATTTATCAACAAAGTCTGTGCAACCCAAAAATTCCGCGGCCGACCTCTATTGCACTATTATTGCAAAATTTTAATCAACCGCAGGTGAAACACGTTACCGCAACCACGCAAAAAAGGTCTCGTCACAAAAAAACGCGGATAAAAGATGATTATTAAATGGTGACATTATAAAATAAAATCGATAATTAAGTGATGATTAAGGCACCGTGCCAGTTGTTGCGCCATCGCACCACCTGTTGGGACTCATCGTATTATAAAATTATATATATATATATATATATAATACGGAAGGAGATATTCAAAAGACAGTGAACGAAAAATTTTAAAGAGTAATAGAAATACAAGTTAGATTGTAAAAATTATAGTGTATGAAGTGTACATAGAAAGAAATATCAAGGTTTGATAAATTATTTAAAAAATTTAAATAATTTAAATTTAATCTAAATTATTAAATTAAAATACTATTAAAAAATAACTTAATATTATCACTGTATATATATATATATATCCTCTCCGCGCACGCGGAGTCAGGACGTTTCAACAAATCTCGTGGGGCCAACATCTCGAATTTTTGCCAAATAAGTTTCGAAAAATTGTTTTTTATAATTACAAATGCTATTTTTAGATTTAATTTTATTATTCTTGAAGTTCCATTCAATATTAAAAGATTTCGATACCTCAAAAATTTACGTGGATAGCGTAGGAATAAAACTACAGACACTATTTATTTATTTACTTACGCTTGAGAACGTGTCTCTGCCTTGGTCGTCGGCAAAAGGAGCGAAGACGAAACGAACGTCTCTGTTGGGCAGCACCATGCGTTTAACCCTTTGGAATTAGGAGATAAATTATAATAAATACATAAATGAGGAAGTTTGTATGATTACTATTCTCACACGACATTCAAGGCCGGTCTCTTTCGTAAATTCAAGATTTGAAACGATCTTGATTGCACAAGAATTTTTTTGAAAAACAGTTAATGTTATTTGATTTTGAAGTTTCTTTTCGTTATGGTAATTTTTAATGTACGAAGCTTATGTTTTAATAAATAGTATAATAAAATTAGATTTTTCTACTGTAGTTATTAAAAATAAAAATAGAGAAACAATTTCTTATTTTGAAAATCGTGTTAACTTAAAAAATGTAAACTTTTGATTCACCTGACAGTTCATTTGAAAATAAAGTTTATAAAAATTTTATTATATAAAATATATATTTTAACATATAATATAATAAAAACTGAGATAAATAAATAAAAATTCTTATATCAAAATCATGTTAACTTAAAAATATAAACTCTAAACTTATCTAACTTACATATCAAATAAAATTGTAAACTTTGCTAAATAAAACTTAAAACTTAATTAGTTTGCATATATTTTATTCTATAATATCTATGTATTAAAATTTGAATTATAATAGTTAAATTTTTTAGGTTTATTGTAAACCGTTGAAACAGAAATCAATGAATTTTGATACCTTTATATGAAAAATCAATATTTATCATTTAATAATAAGATTAACTTTGGTTGAAGGTCAATTTCTAAAATCACTTCTAATATTATTATTATTATATAAATCATCACGTATAAATTTACTTTTCTTCACTTCTAACTTCTAAAAGTATTCTTATTTTCGTAATAACATTCACATTCCTAATTTACTTCTTTCATTATCAAAACTTTTTCTTTCTATTTTAAAATTATTTACTTAAAAAATACTTTTTTTACTTTTAAAATAAAAAAATAAGATTAATAAATAATTCTTAATTTTAATTTTAATTTTATATAACTTTCCAAACAAATGGACAATTGGAGGGGAGAAAGAAGGGTAATTTGCCTTTACACCGCCGAGCCTGCGGTCCGCCATACCGGCTTCACTCCTACTCGTCCCAAGTGTCGGCCTCCGCCGTTACCATTCGAACCCCTTTCTGCGTTCCACTTCCAGAAAACTTCCCCTGGACCTCACCGTCCCGGAACGAGGCAGAAGAGAACAAAAAACACGGAGGGATGACCGAAACAGAGGAGGACGGGAGGAAGGACGACACGGCCGGACTGCCCAAGAATTGCGACGCCACCGTCGCGCAGAAGATGGGCACGGAGGAGTTCCGACGGGAGCTGGAGATGGTGCTCGCCGCCGTTGTGGATAATGGGGAGTTCGCGGCGGAGACGATCGAGAAGGCGGAGGTGGTGCTTGAGGCGGTGAGGAAGGTGAAGGTTGGGGGTGCCGGGGACGACGGCAACGGCACGAAGAGCCGGTCGCCGTCGTCGACGGTGTTGAAGTGGGAGGAGCTGCAGAAGCAGGTCGCCGTGCCGGAGGAATTCGTCTGCCCGATCTCGCGGGAGATCATGAGGGATCCCGTGATCGTCGCCACCGGCCAGGTAATCGAAGCTTCCGTGTCGGGCAAGGTAGAATTTTATTTTCGCCAAGTTTCGATTTTTCTTTCTTTTCTTCTTTGGCGTTTCCCGTTGTGTTTTGTTGTTCTCATCGTCTTTTATTTTTGACTCTTGTGCCCTGTGTTCTTCTTGCCGCTGTCTTATTCGTCGTTGTTACAGTGATGGGTCTGCTTCTTTCTGACTCAATTCTTTCGGTAATTTATTATCCGTCGTTCCGATTCATGTTGTTAGATGTTTGTGTTTAGAATTGTACCATTCTTGAGATTTTGGGCTTCGTATCCCTCTCTGTTCGTGCTCTGTAACACGAACCCATCTTTCGTTTACCACCTCTCTGTTTTATTCTACTTCTCTTGCCCTGTCTTGTTCTGTCGCTTGCGGTTCCTCTTGATTGATCTCACGATTCTTCTCTCACCTTCTGTTTCCCCACGAATCGTTTGGTGTTCTGGTTTGTGGTCGTCGACAAGGTCATCCTCGCTTTGTACGTGGTTGCAGACATATGATCGCCCCTTCATCAAGGCGTGGCTGGATTCTGGGAATCGGACATGCCCCAAAACACTGCAAGTCCTCTCCTCCCCCACCCTCATACCAAACCATCTCGTCGGCAAGATGATCAGTGATTGGGGCATCACGCATGGAATCGACCTTCCTCCGCACGACAACCTCGACGGCGTCACGGTGGCCCAATTCGAAAGGAGTCAGGTCGACGACCTCCTGAAGAGGATAAGCACGCCGTCCGTTGCCGAACAGAGGCTGGCAGCCAAGGAGCTCAGGCTCCTCACCAAGCGAAATCCCTCTTTCCGAGCGCTTCTTGGAGAGAGCTCGTGCACCATATCGCGGCTGCTTTCGCCGTTGGCCTCGCCGGATCTCCGCAGGCATCCCGATTTGGAGGAGGACGTGGTCACCACGGTTCTTAACTTATCGATCCACGACAGCAACAAGAAGTTGGTGGGAGAGCATGCCCAGGCCATTCCTCTGCTGATCGACGCCGTGACCTCTGGGGAAATGGGTACGCGCAGCAACGCGGCGGCGGCCCTCTTCTCGCTGTCGGCGCTTGACGAGAACAAGTCAAGGATCGGGGAGTCGGGTGGTTTGGAGCCACTGATGAAGCTGCTGGATGAGGGGAGCGCGGTAGCGAGGAAGGACGCCGCCTCCGCAATCTTCAGCTTGTGTGCGGCCGACGACAACAAGATTAGAGCGATCGGCGACGGACTGGTGGGCGTACTCTTGAATCGCATCGCGGAAGGGGTGTTGGTGGACGAGTGCCTGGCCATCCTAGCCATGGTGGGAAGCTGGGTGATGGCAATTGAGGACATCTGCGACGGTGAAGGGGTTGCGCTTTTGCTGGGCATCATCAAAGGCAACGAATGCGGGAGGAACAGGGAGAACGCCGCCGCCGTTCTCCATTCCGTCTGCGCCTACGACTGCACGGTACTGTGTGAGGTCAGGGACGAGGAGAAAGACAGCGGCTGCATTTCCTGGCTGGCGCAGAATGGAACGTCGAGAGCCCGGAGGAAGGCCACCGGCATACTCGAAAGGCTGAAAATAAGAAGGAACCGTACCTTTCCGCACGAGAGGCCCGAGACGTAGAAGCCGACGCCTCCGCCGCCTCCGCCGCCGCCGCCACCCTCTGTAAATACCACCACCACACAATACCCATCAACGTCTTCCTCAAATTCGGGTACAGCGCGCTCACAGAACAAGGAATGTCGCAGATTTTTCAAAGTAGTCGTCGTTGGTGATGTGGCCGCATTATTCCTCATTTTCCGTGCCATGTTTTACATGCTGCTTTGAAAAAATCAGAATAAGCAACGCATATTCCCATAATGTTTGCCATTATTGTTAATCTCGATACAAACGGAGATTAATATTTTTTCAGAGCTTACGATTTTTATTAGTTTTTAGGATTGGTTTCGACGGAACGAAAATTTGTGATATAAATTTTTTTTAAAATTTTTTTTTTTATAAGATTACTTGTGTATATTATAAAATTTTTATATTTTAATATTTTAAATATAATTTTATATTTTTCATATAATTATGAGTTCAGTGATAATTAATAGAAATTGGACAAGACACGTGAGGAACAAATATGTGAGAAAATTTTCATTTGTCTAAGAATTTTTTGGGTGAAAAATATTTATACTTGTAATAATAAAAAAATTTAATTTTTTTTACATTTTCCATATGTGTAAATACCTGAAAATTTTAAAAAAAAATTAAAATTTTTATTTTTTAAAATTTCTAAAAGACACGAACCCTTCTTTGAAAGAAAAATGAAACAAATATAATAATTTTTGAAATTATAACAGCTCTTCGTTTCAAGAGTTCTAAACTCACTATTGTGTATACAAGGAACTGTTGCATCTTTCAGTCAAAACAAATATTACCATCTCATATTCAAGTTTTCCTTTTACGTTCATGTTAATGCACAACATCACAAGTTTCGGTATAACCTTTAGAATAAAAAATATTTTTAAAATAAAACATCATAAAATTTAAATTTTATAAATTTTTTCAGGATTTTTAAAATAAATTTTTAAAAATAAACCTTTTAAATATTTTTGAAAATATATTTTTTTAAAATTTTTCAATTTATAAAATTTATAATTAAAATAAATAAACGTAATTCTTAAATTATAATTTCATTTTTTAAATATTATTTCTTCAAAAAAAAAACTGCAATACAACTCCAAAAGTTAAGAATTTTTATTTCTGTCATCATTCTCGGGATTGTTACGAAAAAAATCAAATGGATAATTTGGTAAATGACAAAACATAGCTCATTTCTTTTTTTGGAAGAATAATTAGTGTCTCGCATTTAGTAAAAGTACTAAAAGATAATTTCTATTTCATAATCAATATTATAGACAGATTCAAAATTGGCTGATCGACGATTGCTTTTGACGGACTCGAATAATCCCTTTCAGATTTAATTAAATTTAGTTTGTGATTTGTAACATTAAACAGACAACTTCATACAGAAAATGCTGTCTAGATAATTTTTATTTCACAATTTTACATCCTAAATTACATCAATTTAATTAAAAGTAGCTAATAACTATGAATGGAGGACAAGATATCAGATTAATTTGACATAGTTAGTTGTGCAATTTAAATGCAAAAGATGATATTGATGTGACATAACTAATTTCTAGCAAGAAGTGGCATATGAAAGTCATTTTTTTCATAAAAATAAATACGGCTCATTAGATAATAAACATGAAAATTTTACGAAAGAACATGATATAAAATTACATTTTAAATATCATGTGTTATTTAATATATTCTTATATTTCATGTTGTTATTACAAATAATCAAGAGGCATGCTTTGGTAGCATTTTTCACAAAAAAACATATGAACAATAATAGAGATAGACAAAAGAATTTTAGGTGTTTGTACACCTAAATTTCGTAAAAAAAGGTATATGAAAAAATTGATGTTGATTTTTCATTTACTATTTTAGCTTGATGATTTGAGTTTGTTTAATAGGTAATGTATAATTTCGAATTCAAATCTCACATTTAACTATCTTTTAATATTTATATATTATATTAATATTATATTAATTTGTAATAAAAAATAATTAAATATTAAACCATACTGAGTTTGATTTGGCATGAGCTAATATAAGCTCAATTGTATCTAGACCATCGGCTAAAAGGCAAAGTACATCGGACACGAATAGTGTCAAGTTATAAAAACTTCAAGCTATGCCCACATGATTTATTGACATATCTATTTTGGTCGATTAATTTTACATGATAAACTTCTTATCAAAGTAAATTTATGTAAGAGAGGTTGGTTTGACTCTCCTATCTACTCTCGATGTAATATTGGGCTTGAAAATAATAGACATATATATATATATATATATAGTAAAATGGTTCTATATGCGTCTACAGAAGTTACTTTTATAGGCATCCGTTTAATCAAAGATGAACGGGTGTTTGATGAAGAGAGAGAGTATCTGAAAAAAAAACTCCCGCTGATGACACCCACGTAAAAATAGTCCATTTCTTTTAACACAAAAAAATTCACAAAAAGTCACCTGCAAGATTTGGGATTTGCGATTCTTTTTCCTCAATCGTTGTCACCTAAATTATTTTTAAATATTTAATCAAAATATTTTTTAAGTAAAATCGAATTATTTTAAAAAAATTCACCCTAATATTTAAGTGAAAAAAAATCCACCCTAAATTATTTTTATTAAACACTACATAATTAAAATCAAATTATTTAAAAAAAATCCACAACTTCTTTCAAATTTAATCACCGTATTCCTAATTAATGAAAAATTAATTAATTTTTATAAGTTAATTAATATAACAATTTGAAATATACGTACGTGAGTGAATTTTTAAAGTTAAGGGAGAGAGAGTACACACGGCTTTTTAGGTGAAGAGAGAGTGCGTTTTTAAATTTCACATGATGTTTTGTGAAAACGTCGATCTTTTAATACAATCGTCGAGCCATTTACCATAAAATACTCCTTAAACACTTGTATTAAAAGACTGGCGTTTTAACAAAACACTCTCTCTCATGTAGGTGAAATTTAAAAACACTCCCTCTTTTCACCTAAAAAGACGTGTGTACTCTTTCTCCCTTAACTTTAAAAATTCACTCACATATGTATATTTCGAACTATTGTATTAATTAACTTATAAAAATTAATTAATTTTTCATTAATTACAAATACGGTGATTAAATTTGAAAGAAGTTTGTGGATTTTTTTTAAAATAATTTGATTTTAATTATGTAGTGTTTAATAAAAATAATTTAGGGTGGATTTTTTTTTCACTTAAATATTAGGGTGAATTTTTT
>JAMKPZ010002546.1:0-14932 GCA_024699675.1 Amphibolis antarctica
TGTTACCTCTACAACCCTAGAGAAAACTCGTGAGGAAGAATCAGCATGACAATGGGCAGAAGGACAGCTCTCGGATCTCTCCTCTCAACCCATTTTTTCACCTAAGGGTCACTTCCACTGTACAAGGGAACCAAGTTCCCAAACTCACATGCATGAATGCCTAGTGGTCATCTCTTGACGTGAGGTGAGCCACCTTTCATTCCCCTGTAGGTCCAGATAGCACAATTGGGTCGGAACAGCTACCTTGCGCAAACTCCATCATGGGCACCCCCACTTGAAAACCCCTATACAGAATCAACGAAACGAAAGGCCAGAAAAGGAGTCACCAGAA
Organism: Amphibolis antarctica; assembly: GCA_024699675.1. Lineage (NCBI taxonomy): Eukaryota > Viridiplantae > Streptophyta > Magnoliopsida > Alismatales > Cymodoceaceae > Amphibolis > Amphibolis antarctica. Next base: position 332 of record JAMKPZ010002546.1, read on the forward strand.
AAACATCTTGACATTTCCACACGACACGACACAGATATTCATGGGTAAGGGGAAGGAACAACACCCATTCCCCACCTTTGGGAACTAACGTGTACTCAAGTGTGCAGGCAAATCAGTCGGTTGCCGGGTAAAACAGCCGGCCACCACTACCACTACCGAAGGATGTTTGACTCTTCAACACAACCCAAGTCAGGAAGTCAACTATTCCATGCAAAGATAAGGAAAGCTCGCCCACGGACGCCGACCAGCTCAGACTGTTGGACGCCTAGACCACGACCTGCACAAGACGAGACGTCACGCGGAAAAATCAGCCAGTTGCCAGGTAAATCAATTGGCCACTGCCACCGGTACCCGGGTACGGTCGACTCCTCAACATTCCCCGAAAATCAAGCTTAGACGTACGGATCAAGCGTTTAACCGGCCTGCCACCGGCAAACTGGTAAGAAGACCCGGTTGTCGGCACCCCGAAAACCACACTTAGACGTTTGGATCGGGCGTGTAACTGGCCCGCCACCGGCAAACTGGTAAGAAAACCCGGTTACCGGCTCCCCGAAAACCATACTTAGACATATGGATTGGGCATTTAACTGGCCCGCCACCAGTAAACCGGTAAGAAAACCTGGTTGCCGGCATCCCGAAAATCATACTTACACGTATGGATCGGCCATTTAACCGGCCCGACACCGGCAAACCGAAAAGAAAATCTGGTTGCCGGCACCCCGAAAACCATACTTAGACGTAAGGATCAGGCGTGTAACCGGCCCGCCACCGCCAAACCGGTAAGAAAACCCGGTTGCCAGATCCCCAGAAACCATACTTAGACGTATGGATCGGGCGTTTAACCGGCCCGCCGCCGGCAAACCAGTCAGAAAACCCAGTTTCTGACACCCCGTAAACCATACTAGACGTATGGATCGGGCGTTTAACCGGCCCGCCACCGGCAAACTGGTAAGAAAACTCGGTTGCCGGCACCCCGAAAACCAAACTTAGACATATGGATTGGGCATTTAACCAGCCCGCCACCGGCAAACCGATATGAAAACACAATTACCGGCACCTCGAAAACCAAACTTAGAGGTATGGATCGGGCGTTTAACCGGCCCGTTGTCAGAAAACCGGTAAGAAAACCTAGTTGCCGGCACCCCGAAAACCATACTTAGACGTATGGATAGGGCATTTAACCGGCCCGCCACCGGCAAACCGGTAAGAAAACCCAGTTGTCGGCACCCCGAAAATCATACTTAGACGTATGGATCAGGCGTGTAACCGGCCCGCAACCGACAAACCGGTAAAAAAACCTGGTTGCCAGCACCCCGAAAACCATACTTAGACATATGGATCGGGCGTTTAACCGGCCCGCCACTGGCAAACTGGTAAGAAAACCCGGTTGCCGGCACCCCGAAAACCCCTATACAGAATCAACGAAACGAAAGGCCAGAAAAGGAGTCACCAGAAAAACATCCCGACCTTTCCACACGACACGACACAAATATTCATGGGAAAGGGGAAGGAACAACACCCCTTCCCCATCTTTGGGAACTAACGTGTACTCAAGTGTGTAGGCAAATCAGTCGGTTGCTGGGTAAAACAGCCAGCCACCACTACCACTACCGAAGGATGTTCGACTCTTCAACCCAACCCAAGTTAGGAAGTCAACTATTCCATGCAAAGATAAGGAAAGCTTGCCCAAGTCACGTGGAAAAATCAGCCGGTTGCCAGGTAAATCAGTCGGCCACCGCCACCGGTACACGGGCACGGTCGACTCCTCAACATGCCCCGAAAACCATGCTTAGACGTATGGATCAGGGGTTTAACCTGCCCGCCACCGGCAAACCGGTAAGAAAACCCGGTTGCCGGCACCACGGAAACCATACTTAGACGTATGGATCAGGCATGTAACCGGCCCGCCACCGGCAAATCGGTAAGAAAACCCAGTTGCCGGCTCCCCAAAAACCATACTTAGACATATGGATCGGGCGTTTAACTGGCCTGCCACCGGCGAACCGGTAAGAAAACTTGGTTACCGAAACCCAGAAAACCAATCTTAGACGTATGGATCGAGCGTTTAACCGGCCCACCACCGGCAAATCGGTAAGAAAACCCGATTGCCGGCACCCCGAAAACCATACTTAGACGTATGGATCAGGCGTGTAATCGGCCCGCCACCGCCAAACCGATAAGAAAACCCAGTTGCCAGCTCCCCGAAAACCATACTTAGATGTATGGATTGGGCATTTAACCGGCCTGCCGCCAGCAAACCGGTACGAAAACCCAGTTGCCGGCACCGCGAAAACCATACTTAGACATATGGATCGAGCATTTAACCTACCCACCGCCAGCAAACCGGTAAGAAAATTCGGTTGCCGGCACCCCGAAAACCAAACTTAGACGTATGGATCGGACATTTAACCAGCCCGCCACTGGCAAACCGGTATGAAAACCCAGTTGCCGGCACCCCAAGAACCATATTTAGATGTATGGATCGGGCGTTTAACCGACTCACCGCCGGCAAACCAATAAGGAAACCCGGTTGTTGGCACCCCGAAAACCATACTTAGACGTATGGATCGGGCGTTTAACCGGCCCACCACAGGCAAACCGGTAAGAAAACCCAGTTGCTGGCACCCCGAAACCATACTTAGACGTATGGATCAGGCGTGTAACCGGCCCGCAACCGGCAAACCAATAAGAAAACCCAGTTGCCAACACCCCGAAAACCATACTTAGATGTATGGATCGGGCGTTTAACTGGCCCACCACCGGCAAACCGATAAGAAAACCCGGTTGCTGGCACCCCGAAAACCCCTATACAGAATCAACGAAACGAAAGGCTAGAAAAGGAGTCACCAGAAAAACATCCCGACCTTTCCACACGACACGACACAGATATTCATGGGTAAGGGGAAGGAACAACACCCCTTCCCCACCTTTGGGAACTAACATGTACCCAAATGTGCAAGCAAATCAGTCGATTGCCGCGTAAAACATCCGGCCACAACTACCACTACTGAAGGATGTTTGACTCTTCAACACAACCCAAAGGTAGTCAACTATTCCATGCAAAGATAAGGAAAGCTCGCCCACGTATGCCGACCAGCTCAGACCGTTGGACGCTCAGACCGTTGGACGCCCAGACCACGACCCGCACAAAATGAGACGTCACGCGGTAAAATCAGTTGGTTGCCAGGTAAATCAGTCGGCAACCGCCACCGGTACACGGGTACGGTCGACTCCTCAACATTCCCCGAAAACCATGCTTAGACGTATGGATCAGGCGTTTAACTGGCCTGCCACCGGCAAACCGGTAAGAAAACCTGGTTGCCGGCACCCCGAAAACCATACTTAGACGTATGGATCGGCCATGTAACCTACCCGCCACCGTCAAACCGATAAGAAAACACGGTTGCTGGCTCCCCAAAAACCATACTTAGAAGTATGGATCGGGCGTGTAACTGGTCTGCCACTGGCAAACCAGTAAGAAAACCCGGTTGCCGGCACCCCGAAAACCATATTTAGACGTGTGGATCGGGCGTTTAACCGGCCCGCCACTAGCAAACCGGTAAGAAAACCTGGTTGCCGGCACCCCGAAAACCATACTTAGAGGTATGGATCGGGCGTGAAACCAGCCTGCCACCCGCAAACCAGTAAGAAAACCCGGTTGCCGGCTCCCCGAAAACCATACTTCGACGTATGGATCGAGCGTTTAATCGGCCCGCCACTAGTAAACCAGTAAGAAAATCCGGTTGCCGGCACCCTGAAAACCATACTTAGACGTATGGATCGGGCATTTAACTGGCCCACCGCTGACAAACCGGTAAGAAAACCCGGATGCTGACACCCCGAAAACCATACTTAGACATATGGATCGGGCGTTTAACCGACCCACCATCAGCAAACCGGTAAGAAAACCTGGTTGCCGGCACCCCGAAAACCATACTTAGACGTATGGAACAGGCGTATAACCGGCCCGCCACCGGCAAACCGGTACGAAAACCCAGTTGCCGGCTCCCCGAAAACCATACTTAGACGTATGGATCGGGCGTGTAACCGGCCTGCCATCGGCAAATCGGTAAGAAAACCCGATTGCCGTCTCCCCGAAAACCATACTTAGACATATGGATATGGTGACTAACCGGCCCGCCACCGACAAACTGGTAAGAATACCCGGTTGCCGGCTCCCCGAAACCCATACTTAGACGTATGGTTCGGGTAGCTAACCGGCCCGCCACCGGCAAGCTAGTAAAATAACCCGGCTGCCGGCTCCCCAAAATCCTAGCAAGGCACAAACGTGGTCTTCATGTCGCTACCCTGAGTCTCGCCTGCAAACTCACAAAAACGCTCGAGAAGATAGTAATGGACGAGTGTGTAAGTCCGGTTCTATTGTCCGACCTATGATAGATAATTCACGAAAGCGCGAAATCTCGCATGGCTTACCATCTACGCATGGAGGGTCATTCAACCCTAGGAGAGGCCCCCCCCACCCCCACATGAAGGGGGGAGCTAGAATTTCCGAAAGCTAGAATTTCTGAGAGGGAGGCTGGAATTTTTGGACGAAGGCTAACACCCTCTGGAGAAGCGACTATCCACCGGTTCTGAAGGAGGAAAGCAGCTCGGGGCCCTGACGTCCCTTCGCTGCATCGGAGCGAGGACTTCCAATCCCCGTCAACGACCCCCCTGCAGGTAAGTCCTTCCACCCTCACCGTTTCACGTACGTTTTTATGATGTTTTCTCGAGCCCCAACCACATAGCATCTTTCCCGTACAAGGGAACTATCAGAGGACAGACCCGGATATCATTCCTTCGGAAACACGTCCAAAGGTACCGGTGGCCGCCTTCCTGGCCGAGTGAATCCACCCGGCCCGGTCGAGCTCGGTTCACTCGCAACCCTCCTATCAGGTCTTTTTACGTGGAAACTCTGTGTTTCCCAGCCAGTTTTTACGAGTTTTCATCTGATCTCCACAAGTCTTTCTTGGGCTCCCGGAAAGATTTCTGGGATGACACTGCCGGCAAGCAAGCCGGTGGTGGCCGTTCAGGTGTACAAACACGTACGACCCGACCGTGTTCGTTTCTTTTTCGGGAGGCGTAAGCCTACCCTCTCGATGCCCAAGAAAGATTTCCGGGATGACGCCGCCAGCAAGGAAGCCGACGGTGGCCGTTCGGGTGTACAAAACGTACAACCTGACGGTTTTCATTTTCTGGAAAATATAATTCCTCCGTTAAATCTCACGCCTTTATAGACGTCAAGAGGAAAAAGGATGGGGAAACAGCCGGCTAGTCGCCAACAGGCCGGTTCAATGAACCGGCCGCCATTTCCCCAAAACCCCCCATGGGTGCGCACGGAGGGGGGAAACAGCCGGCTAGCCGCCGGCTGGCCGGTTCAAAGAACTGGCCCCCATTTCCCTAAAACCCCCCATGGGTGCGCATGGAGGGGGGAAACAGCCGGCTAGCCGCCAGCTGGCAGGTTGAAGGAACCGGCCCCCGTTTCCCCAAAACCCCCCATGGGTGCTCATGGAGGGGGGAAACAGGTAGCTAGCCGCCGGCTGGCCGGTTCAAGGAACCGACCCCTGTTTCCCCAAAACCCCCCCGCATGGAGGGGGGAAACAGCTAGCTGGCCGGTTCAAGGAACCGGCCCCCGTTTCCCCAAATCCCCCCATGGGTGCACTTGGAGAGGGGAAACAGCCGGCTAGCCACCGACTGGCCAGTTCAAGGAACCGGCCCCCGTTTCTCCAAAACCCCCCATGGGTGCACATGGAGGGGGGAAACAGCCGGCTAGCCGCCGGCTGGCTTGTTCAAGGAACCGGCCCCCATTTCCCCAAAACCCCCCATGGGTGCGCATGGAGGGGGGAAACAGTCGGCTAGCCGCCGGCTGGCCATTTCAAGGAACCAGCCGTCATTTCCCCGAAACCCCTCCCCATGGGTACGCATGGATTGGCCCGACTGACTGTCATGTTTTCTATTTTAGAGCCGGAGAGAGGTCGGGATCACCCGGGCTGTTTGGGGGTGCCTAACACCTTCCCCAACAGTACCTTGAGCCCCGTATCCAGTTCTCTCATGTTTTCATTACATAATTTTACGTCATCCGTATGGTTTTATCGCTTTGATGATGGAAAGACACTCCCCATCCGGTTTTCCTTATTTTCTACCCAAAAATAAGGTGGCGACTCCGTTCAACAAGCCATCCACCCCACGTGGTAATGCGCTCACACAAACACCTTTCAATTCTCTATACCTCGGCCCATCCGCTGGCGGGGCCGATGGAAACCCATGGGCTTCCAGGTGATAGCCGGATGAAAGAGAGGGTAGAACAGCCAGCTTGGAGTGTTGGAAGATGATGTAAATTGGCAGAAGGTCCAGTCACTCAGGTGGCATGCTTTGTGGTGACATCTTTCTGGGGATGTCGAACCCTTTTTGATGCCTTGGTTGGGATGTTAAGCCCTTTTTGATGCCTTCGTTAGGATGTCAAGCCCTTTTTGACGCCTTCGTTAGGATGTGAAGCCAGGTGTAATTAACCTATAGAACAACTAAACTAAACAGGTTAATGAATGGTGGTCGACTGCCTTGAGCCAACTCGCAAGGTGGCAACTCGGTTGCCTAAGCCGGAAATTAGAGCAGATGCTGGTTGTTTGAGTCGATAGCCCCAAAAGGTAGCAGTTTTTGGTGGGATGCCAAGCCCAAAAATTCACTTACAATCTTAACAAAATATTAATAAACAGAGGGGTTTCCCTTCCTTTGAACAATAAAACATGATGTGTATAGAATGCATGAGGTGATATGTAGGTTTACATGTAAATGCCTACAAGGTTCATATCCCCCCTTTTAACTTGTGGTAGTAAAAGTTGTTAGGGAAAGTGGACTCCAAATCAGCCCACCTTTCCCCCCATCCAGGTTAGGAATGAGTTAGAAGATGTAAAAGTTGAACTAAGAGATGAAGTTGGAGGAAGGCCTGAGGAGATGAAGAATGAAGTGTAGGCCTTACCAGATGGGTTCCTGCAAGGCACTTGCTTTTGCTCATCTGATGCTATCTGGTCAATTGGGGAATGAATCTGGTTCACTTCACTAAAAAGAGGACCATGGACGGCAAGTGCAAGGGAAGCATATCCCTAGTTCATGGTAGATCACTCTTGCAAGGAGGTGGGTTTGAAGCTTGAGATCTGACCTGTAGCTGTCACTTTCCTCATGGGCTATTGGTTAACCTATCTTCACTAACACTATAATATGTAGGTGGGTGTTTGGCATATAAGATAGCTTACTCACACCTGTGGTGGCTTGGACGGGTACAATCTGCTATGGACGCTTGTATGGTTAGCAGTAGGCGGAGAACACCTAAATCTACCCTTGCCCGATCATAAACTTTTTGTTTTGAAATGATGGGATGAAGGGCCTTGCACACTTGTGGAGCAATGGTGGAATCTACCTAATTGAGGCAGAATCCAAATAAGTTGGCAGACTTGTAAGGTTGCCAAACCCATTCTTCTTCTTCTTTTTTTGTATATGTGTTTTTTCTCTTCCTATTTTTTTTGCTTTTGTTGTTGTCCTCTTTTCTTCCTCTCTTTTTTGTACTCTATTTTCTTTTGACAAAGATCAACAAAAGTGAAAACCCCTCGAAAATTCCCCATTGCTATCGACCTACTACTGACCAATAGTGAGACCATTGCAAGTATGTACCTAGGTCCAAAGGGTTCCTCACCTAAGGGGAGTATGGTAGATGACCTCCCCCTATTGCTGGTAGCACTCGGGTTGGGATTACAGGAAGGAAAATGGGAAGGAAGGTTGTTGGAAGACACTCACCTAGGGAAGCTAAGAGACCCATTATGGGTGAAGTCCTGGAATAGGTATGCTCGAGGCTAGTCTTGCCCATGAGAATCATGACATGCTCAGTCAATCGATCGTACTCTTTCCCAATGCCTGACCCTATGGAGATAGGGTACCTATATGAAGGTTGTGGTGGTGCTCTCAAAAAAGGGATGGTTAGTCATCCCAAAGACTCGAATAGCATCTTCTGAGGCTTGAGCTGGCATCTGCAAGCGAAGAGCAAACATCTGGATGTTAAGAAAATGTGCTGGACCCTACTTAGAGAGAACCTGGGTCCAGCTAAATAGGGCGGAAGCTGGTCTGTGTGACTCAAAATTCTGATGGTGGAGTTTGGTTGAAAAAGCTGGTTGGTGGGGGAAGGTTGCTACCTTGTCAACCCCTCTTCCCTTGCATACCTAAGCTAACCGATGGCTGCAAGGGATATTTGATCCAACTATAGTATGCATGCATGCAGTGTGTGTAGTTGGAGAAAATAAATGATCAACCAATATGTAAAGTTTAGATAGGGGTATCCTTGCCGAGGTAGAATGCCCCTAGTTACCTCTGTGGGCCTACCGAGAAGGCCCTGGAATGTGGATAGGAACTCACTTGTTGACCTATTCAAAGGTGTCGTTGGATGCTCTAGGATGACCTGAGTCTGGAATTTAGGGGTGAAATCTGGCTACAAAGTCAGAAATCCAGATGGAACACTATCCTTGGTGGCAGACGTGGGGGACGCCAAGCCTAATGGTCTAACCTACAAAACTCCAGCTGTAGTGCTCAGAAACCAATTCAGACGTTCGGAAGGTGATTTGTGTTGTTAGACAAACCGGGAAACTTAGGTAGACATGGTGCTTTTTGACGCCTTCGTTAGGATGTCAAGCCCTTGCAAGTGGTGAGAGCTGACTGTGCAGCTTTGGCATCCATGGTGTAAAAAGGTTGCTAGGCCAAAATTTCGGTGTAGTTGGCGACTTTAGTGGGATGCCAAGCCCGATGCCGTAGTAGGATTCGGCTACATTGTGGTGGTATCCGACTGTTCTGAGCCAGAATTCCAGTAGGGTTGGCGACTTCAGTGGGATGCCGAGCCCGAAGTTGTCCTTGTTTTTCCTGCACACTTGGTAAAGTCGTTAGCAACCAAAGGGAAGGAGCATTCTCCTCCCTTAGTGTTGGAAACTGGGAGACAGAGGGGGCTTATGCAATAATTGATCGCTTATTGCTAACCTCCTCAATATAGACTTGCTGCAGTCAAATGATGGCTTGCAAGTCTTTAAATCTCCAGCAAGCCATCGAGTGGGAAACAATGGAATTCAAGGAGAAAAATTTGTGGGATCATATTTTGACCCCTATCCATGAATGGGGCTCCATTTGTCAGGTTCCACCTGTTACCCTTCTTTCCACCCAAATGTTGGTTCGAGCTATTTAAGAGAATAACAAGCACATGAGACTCGAGAAATAAGTTGAAAGTTATAAAATATCAGAGTCGCCACCTTATTTTACTAGAAAACAAGGAAAACAAGAAGAGGAAGAGAATGCACTCTTCAACTCAGGAATGAGACATAAAATCTCTAAGAAAATCAAATAAGAGATCTACTACTCAGAGATAATGAGTAAGGATCCAGGGTACTGGTGGGGAAGGTGTTAGGCAACCCCAGCCAGCCTAGCATAAGCTGGCCTCCTTACTATGATTGAAAAATAAGTTAACTAAAATGCAGGGTGAATTGAAAGGAAAGATCTAGCTGTCCGATTAGGAGTTTCTCGACGTGCCCTAATCCAACTCATCCCAAAATGAAAAGGAAAGAAGCAAAAATCTGGATAAGTTGGTAGACTTCTAATAAATTCATCTAGGAGCCACACGAGGACTCAAGGAGTCAGGTCTTGAGGCTCTCATCGAGATGGCGGTAAACGAGGCAAAAATCTGGTAAATGTGGACGGAAATTTGAAAAATCCATCTAGGAGCCTTACAAGGACTCAAAGAGTCAGGTCTCGGGGCATTCACTGAGATGGGGGTAAAATGAGGCAGAAGTCTGGTAAATATGGGCGGAAATCTGAAAAATCATAGGGGAAGTCTGCCAGCCCTGGCGAACTTCCGCCCACTTTTGGTCGAAGCCATGGACGACTAGGAAAAAAGGAAAACTCACAAGTGACTACAAAACAACATGCGAAATAATGAGATACACGTACAAAACATAAAGAAGAGAGGGATCGAGGGTGATCTCGAGAGAGGAATAGGCTTCCCTTGGTCGAAGCAATGGATGACCAAGGGGAGAGCTATCAATAAAAGATCTGTCTCCCCCCTTCCTATCAATGGGAAAGGGGCAGAGGATGACTAACCTATAGGAAGGTTGGGCTGGAGTCATCGCTGGTGAGCTCTCGTCCATAGATGGTCAGTCGCGGTCGAAGGTCAGAAGCCGGACGAAGCAGGTGGTCAATGTTGGGTGCTGGGATGCCTGGACGCTTCGTGTAGCAGTGGGATCGAGGAGTCGAACCTCCCCCTAGTGGTACGGGGAGGGCTATTTATAGGCTAAGGTTGCGACATTTCGTGAAGTTTGACCGTCGAGCGTTGGAAGGCCAAGTGTCGCACACATTACACTGACTGGGTGACAGTTAGGCTTGTCGAGCACTTGGAATTGTCTTGAGGCGTCGACACTCTAGGCTGAAGGCATTCACCGAGATGGGGGTAAAAAGAGGCGGAAGTCAGGTAAATATGGGCAAAAATCTGAAAAGTCGTAGGGGAAGTCCGCCAGCCCCAAGAGCTTCTGCCCACTTTTGGTCAAAGCCATGGACGACCAGGAAAAAAGGAAAACTTGCAAACAACTACAAAACAACATGCGTAATAACGAGATGTACATACAAAACATAAAGAAGAGAGGGATCGAGGGTGATCCCGAGAGAGGAATAGGCTTCCCTTGGTTGAAGCAATGGACGACCAAGGGGAGAGCTATCAATAAAAGATTTGTCTCCCCCTTCCTATTGGTGGAAAGGGGGCAGAGGACGACTAACCTGTAGGAAGGTTGGGCTGGAGTCGTCGCGGGTGGGCTCTCGTGCACAGACGGTCAACCGCGGTCGAAGGTCAAAAGTTGGATGGAGCAGGTGGTCAACGTTGGGTGCTGGGACGCCTGGACGCTTCTAGTAGCAATGAGATCAAGGAGTCGAACCTCCCCCTAGTGTTACGAGGAGGGCTATTTATAGGCTAAGGTTGTGACGTTTCGCTAAGTCTGACCATCGAGCGTTGGAAGGCCAAGTGTCACACACGTTACACCAACTGGGCGATAGTTGGGCTCATCGAGCACCTGGAATCGTCTTGAGGCACCGACACTCTGGGCCGAAGGCATTCACCGAGATGGGGGTAAAACGAGGCGAAAGTCCAGTAAATATGGTCGGAAATCTGAAAAATCGTTGGGGAAGTCCACCAGCCCTGGCAAACTTCCACTCACTTTTGGTCGAAGCCATGGATGACCAAGAAAAAAGGAAAACTTGTAAGTGATTACAAAACAACATGCGAAATAATGAGATGTACATACAAAATAGAAAGAAGAGAGGGATCGAGGGTGATCCCAAGAGAGGAATAGGCTTCCCCTGGTCGAAGCAATGGACGACCAAGGGGAGAGCTATCAATAAAAGATCTGTCTCCCCCCTTCCTATCAGTGGAAAGGGGGCAGAGGATGACTAACCTATAGGAAGGTTGGGCTGGAGTCATCGTCGGTGAGCTCTCGTGCACAAATGGTCAGTCACAGTCGAAGGTCTGAAGTAGGACGATGCAGGTGGTCAATGTCGGGTGCTAGGATGCCTGGACGCTTCGAGTAGCAGTGGGATTGAGGAGTCAAACCTCCCCCTAGTGGTATGGGGAGGGCTATTTATAAGCTAAGGTTGCGACGTTTCGCGAAGTCTGACAGTCAAGCGTTGGAAGGCCAAGTGTCACACACGTTACATTGACTGGGTGATAGTTGGGCTCGCCAAGCACCTGGAATCGTCTAGAGGCACCGACACTCTAGGATGAAATTTTGCCTTTCAGCCAAATTGCCACCTCTTCTACTGCAGAAGGCCAAATGTTTGCTGGCTCATCGTAGTGATTTCATGAATTAATTCCCTACACAAATACTTTGCAAGACTATGTGTAATATTTCCTGTTTACCCACGTGTTAGTTCGAGGGTAAACTTGTTTACCCACGAACCTGGTCATGGGTTGTTTAAAAAAACTCCCCTGTTGAACACTTGCAATGTTTTTATTTCTTGTGGAACATCTCTATGTATTCTGCTCAAATCTAAATGAACATGTTTGTTGTTTTATTGCATGTTTTTATGAAATCTGAAATTTTATATCATTTATTACAGTTGTGGTATTATTGTAAACAAATGTACTTGTTGCATGACAACATGAAATGGCAACTAAAGCTTATTTAATGACGATACATAAGAAAATCTTCTTTTATATTTAAATGTTGTATGTCAGGTTAGTTTAGGGATTCATCTCATAGATTAGTCAGGGTGATGAGGGTAGTGGCAAAAAGCCTGACAGTGATATTGGGCAAGAAAGGGTGTTGCATGTGCCACGCAGTGAGGAGGCTGTACGCCACAATGGGGTTGCACCCAACTATAGCGTAGTTGGATGAGGGGGAGTAAGAGGTTGCGATAGCGTTGATGGTGTTCATCGATGGGGAGCTAGTGAGAGGGTTCGAAAGTGTGGTTTGGGCTTCACCTTAGTGGGAAGTTGGTGCCCATGTCCATTGATCCATCTTGGTTGGTTTTCATCAGCTTTTCCCTACCTTAATTAATTCTCAATGACCTTGTAAATCTGTGGTTAAAGTGATAATTGAATTGGGAGGATCACAAAAATCTTATTCATCTACCTTTTCATTTTGTTTTCAATATTTTTTTAATGATTGAAATGTTTTACACTCAATCCACCAGTGATTTACAAAGAGTCTTATATTGGCGAAAATGTAGTACACTATTCTTTCATTTTTAATTAATTTTAAGGTGGAATTTACCATTATATTGGAACTTGATTCACATTCATATACAAATTTTTTGAAATTTATGAGATGTGTACAAATAGTCTCTAAAATATTTCCATTTCCTGATTTTCCATCTTCACTTTTCAGATTTCTGCTTCTTTATAGATTTCCAACATGCACAAATATATGGACTCTTAGACCAGATGATAAGTATTAAATGTTGATTGTCATAATTTTTTTATTGAAAAATTATACAATCAAATATAACTAGAGATTTGACGACACTAGTATATTAATGAAGCATACATATATGGATAATGGATGTGGAACTTGAGTCAAATAAAGTACGTAGTTTATTCATTGGGGCACTTGCACACCATATTAGTGCTGCTTATTTTTCTTATACATGCACGAGGGTGGTAGTAGAAGTCCTATTCAATGTTTGATGGTGTTGTAGCTCGCTTAATATGGCCTTTACCGAGGACGATAAATGCATCTTACACACGACCATGCCCTCCTCAAAGGGAAACAACTATTGCAGATCCATCTTTTGGATGGGCAAGTTTGCACTTGCTGGCAGCCGTTACATAACCATCGTCGGGGTCCCCCAACACGTACACAACGGCTGCAACAGAGAGTTCTACCAACTTGATTTTCACCAACATCATCGACACCAACATTGTCAACACCAATATCATATTTGTTCAAGTCAAGCTCTGTACAAAACAATATATGTTACTTCAATCTACTAAATACAATACAACTAGTTAGCTACAAGACGAATTAACAAAAGATTAAACATCTTGTGTTGACCTGTGGTTTCTCCTTTGACTTTGGCAACACCAACATCGACTTTGTTCAAGTCAAGCTCTCTGCAAAAGAATATATATTACTTTGATCTAATGTATACAAACTACTTTATGCAATACAAGTAGTTAGCAAAAGGTCGAATCAACAAAAGATTAAACATCTCAAGGTAACTTGTGGTTTCTCCTTGGACTTCCTTCTCTGTTTTCACCAACACATTAGTAGTGAACACCACGGCCACTAGTAAGAGGACAGTAACTACAAAAATGGGCTTAAGAGCCATTGATCTTCCTTGCCTTCCCTCTTGCCTTTCCCTTGAAGTAAATAGGACAAGATGTTGATGAATGAAAGTGTCACGATGATGCTCTCCATTAATTTATAGCCAACGTAGAAGAAGGGTAAAGTCAAATGTAACGATATGACAACAAGACTTTCTTGTACTATTAATAAATAAATAAATAAATACATAAATAATTTACATGGATTGTTTTTCCACACAATAATTTCAAGCCATCAAATTTGACTAATTAATCCCTTCAGACCAAAATTATGATGGAGCTATTCAAGTGTACGATAAATGAGTCCTCTATTTACAACCAAATGTATATGGATCAATAAGTCCAATGTAATGAGATAAGAATAAATAAATAAATTGATAGATAAATAAAATATAATGATTATCCCATGCATGGAGAATCACGAGACCCTACTCCATTGAATTTGTAGTGTAGACATGGCACTCGTACAAGGACCAGACTTCAATCTCACCACAACCCAATCCAAATGGATATTTATTATATTCACATATGGTATAACAACGATCAAGTGTAATATTTTGACCAAATGAAGTGAAATCTTTCCAATATTGTAGGGCCAAGGAAACAACGTTCACGAATGAAACCCAAAATTATTCTACTACCACCACCACTAGCTAGAAACTATTAATTAATAGGCATCCTTGCCATTAAATAATTGCAAAACTTGATTAAACTTCTAGACCTAAATAAAATCAAAAAAATAGAATGAGCATGATCCGATGTGAATCCCT
>JAMKPZ010002547.1:0-19737 GCA_024699675.1 Amphibolis antarctica
ACAATGTAACTACAACTACATGCATTACAATAAAAACTAATATGCAAAACTATTTAATTACACAACCAAGTTCTTTCCAAGTAAATTATACCTTGAAGATCACCAAATGGATACCTTGAGTTGGCCTCCAACCTCCTCCTACCTTTGCCTTTAGTGCTGTCACCACCACGGACGCTACTCGGATGACACGGTCCTCAAAGGAGTCCAAACGGGCCCCCGACATAGTCAATTCAACACTGCTGGAAAGGCCCCTTCAAGCCTCTTCCCCGAGCCCTAATGAGAGGCTCTGGAAGAGGGAGTGGCCGGTACGATCCGATGCTGAAATGGCTGCTGAAATGGTCTTTTTGCCGCTCGGAACAGCCCCTTCAAGCCTCTTCCTCAAGCCCTAATGAGAGGCTCCGAAAGAGGGAGTGGACAGCCACGAACCTTGCTTTAAAAAGCTCTTAAATGATGCCTCTTTCGTTGTTGAAATGGTGGTTGCGCAGCACCAATCGTCGGGCTTCAAGCTCCCATTCCGAGCCCTAATGAAAGGCTCCAATGGAAGGAGAATCACCAGACGACGACACGACTACAACCTGCTGGAATTTATGGTGTGGAGAGCAACAACACCTCCTCTTAATGTCCCCTTCCTCTCCTCTTCAAGCTCCCATTCTGAGCCCAAATGGGAGGCTCCAATGGAAGGATTTGATGACGTGAAAAGGAAGCTCGTGGTGCTGCAAGGAGATGGGAAATGGAGCTGGACTTGGAAGAGATCTTGATTTGTGGTGGAACCCTTTTTTGCTCGTGGATGGAGAGGTGGAGTGCTGGAATCGTGGTGTGTGTTAGTGGGTGGAGGAGAAATGGGTGCGTTGAGGCGTGCTGGAATTGTGAAAGGGTGGAGGAAAAATGGGTGCGTGAGGCGTGGAGAGGTGGAGGCGGTGACTGGAATCGTGAAAGGGTGGAGGAACGGCGATGGCAGTGGTGAATGTGGAAGGTGGCCACCTTGTTGGTGCCGGCAAGCCAGGTAGTCACGTGTAGGCACTTTTCATGTCACGTCCCGTCGATTTTTGCCTATAAAAGGGACGTGAGGGCACCCGTATTTCCCACCTCTTTGTGTGACTTGCAGCTCGAGCTAGGGTTTTTCGGGTCCTTCCTTCAGTTTTCCAGGCGATGGCAATATCCATCCTCCCTTCTTTCCGGCTTCACTCTTTGTCTCTTCATCTTCTTCCCCGTTTCCCTAGTCTTGTCCGCTTTTCCGCCTTCCTCCCATTTTGATTTCTTCTTACCTCGTCTTCCTCTTCCCGATGCCTAGGACAAAAAATGTCACGAGGCGTATCTGGTGGACGACTGTCGCCTCTCTTGACCTAGTGCAAAAGTGTCTCGAGACCTTACCCCCGACACTTAGGGATTTACCGGTGGAAGACCTCGCCTATCCTGACCACACGGAGGCCATTCAGTTGCAGGTGTCTTACCTGCTTATGGACGAGGGGTGTGACCCAACCTCTGCCGATGCTATCTCTCGATGGTGGTTGTTGGAGCGACGTGGGGACCATGAGGCGTCTGGCTCTTGTCTGCCGAAAGAAAGCGTGGAAGGTGAGGGGTCAGTGGAGGCTCCCTACGAGGGCTCACGATGGAGGACACGCCACAAGATGTTGGTCGAGAGGCAACGGCTCCACCTGGAATCCTTTGACATGCCACTAGCGAGGCCTGACGATGCGGGGTCAGATGTGGAGTCTGTTCGCTTGGCCCTTCCGTGGCATTACACAACCACTGGTTACGCTGAGGCAGTGGCCGAGGGCGTCTCCCCACCCATCGCAAATTTGGAGCTCGTTTTCCCCGTGGACGATCGCCTAGGGGGAAGAAGTATTTTGTATGGTAGGCCGGTTGACTTCAACTAGCTGCTGGATGTCGAGCAGCTATTCACCATGTAGGGGCTCCTCTGATTCGTCCGCGATCTTCGTCGGGTGGAGACCATCCCTGACCTGGTCACCAAGATGTACTCCAACCTATCCGAGGTGGAGTTGGAACTTGTTCTTGGCTTCCGGATAGGGCCAGCTGCACTATCTGATGCACTCCTGCTCGAGGTGCTCAGTCTCCACTCTACCAGGTTGGACGTTTTTGCCCCTCTGTCGAGCATCCCATGGAGCATCGGTGATATCAACGCAGCAGTTGTGACGGATACCAGGTCCAACTGGCGAGTGGTCAGGACACGTGACCTGAACTCGTTCTCCCACCTCGTCTCGTTCATTTTGAACAATACTGTCCTACCGAAAGGGGGACATTGGGATGAGGTGAGTGTAGCGACTTACCTCGCGACTTTCGTGGTGGTAATCGGCTGCCAGGTGAACTGGGCAGCGGTGGTCCAGCAGCAGATGCAAAGCATCATTTATTTGGGTCGGAGGCCTCCTACCCAACTATTCTTTGGCGAGGCCATGGTCAAGCTGGCAGGCTTCTTGCGCATTGTGACCGGTGGCCGACAGAAGACAACGCTCCTGACCCAGCCCATCATGGTGATCGATCTTGGTCATTACGAGAGGCTTGCTTCCAAGCATGCCAGCTCGTCTGCCGGGACTTCTATCGGGCCATATGCCGGACCTTTGACCGGATGTCGTTCGACTACCTCTACCGCTGCCTCACCATTCTCAGGCAGAGCCCCAAGCCAAAGTGCGGCTGCTGGTGCATCATCCACGGAGACCCTTTTGACCCCATGGGTGAATGCCTATGGACTGCAATGGATTGGTTGAGCGCTCAAGACGACGTTCTTCTGCGGGTGATGACCCGCGAGGACCGATTGGTCAGGTTGCTTGAGTGGATGGAGGCTCGGGAGGCCGAGCAGGAGTGCTGGAGGGCCAAGTGTTGGAAGGTCGGGTGTCGAAGGGACAGTGACGTGGATTGACCCCTTGTACCTTGCAATTTTTTTTTTTCTTATCTGTAATCGGAGAAAATTACTCATAATGCAAATTATCTTTTTCAAAAAATGTTTCCAGTGGATTCTACACATAAGAATATTTGTATGTATATGAGCATATCCTGTGGTAAAGTGTGAGGGAGTGATACGAAGAGGGTACTCACGATGCGGCAAAAATCCCAACTACCGACATAAGCCGGGTTGCTATAGCGGTCGTCATCTGCTTATACCGGACAACATGCTGTTCCCTTCTATTGATTAGTCTTACCTTCGTGCGATGCGATGTTTTAGCCGAATCACGTGTAGTGGCATCCAGCCTCCTTCATTCCACGGAATGCGTCTAGCATCCTCATTTTGGGTGTGGCTGCGATGTTGGCTTCCTCTGGGTAGTCGTGTCTCGTGAGTGGCTACTAGCTAATTGACCCGACAGCCCTTTGTCTCTCTGTGTGATGTCTCATTTGGCACGGGCTCTCGTAGTGGCGTTTAGCTGTCTGAGCTGGGTGATGCGCGAAGGGACCCCTTTTGTTCCTGTAAGGAACGGTTAGCATCTTGATTTTGGACATCTCCGAGGTGCCAACTATCCATGGGCAGCCATGTCTCATAAGTGGCAGCCAGCTGATTGACCCGGCTTGCTTATTTACCTGCACACTTATTCGCACATTAGTCCCCCTAGGTGCATGGGAAGTGTCATTTCCTCCCCTTATCTATGAGCACACGTAGTAATGTGTGTGAAGGTGTTGAGACATTGTATTATGGCCCATCCTCCTGTATTCTGCCTTGTTGGTAATGTAAAGGTGGTGGATGCCAAGTCTATTCACCAAAGTTTTATCGACTGAAATAGTGGCATGTAGGAGGTAAGGGGATTTTTAAATGGTGACCTATGATAGAGTCCATGCAAGGTGGCTGTTCCAGCCCAATGGTGCTATCCGAACCTATAGGGGAATGAAAGGTGTCTCACCTCACAACCAAAAGGAACTGCTGGACTTTCATGCAGGTGGATTTGGTAAACGTGGTTCCTTTGTCCAGCGGAAGTGACCCTAAGGCGACAAAGATAGGTCTAAAGGAGAGATCCGAAAGCTATCCTTCTACCCATAGTTATGCTGATTCTTCCTCACAAGTTCGCTCGAGGGGTGTGGAGATAACAGATAGAATAGTGCGGGTTCCAAAAATGTGGGCATCAGAACCCAGGGGTGGAAGCGACTTTCAGCGGGATGCCAAGCCCAATGCTGCTGAGGACGCAGCTGCCAACAGGTCTTCTGTGAAGGATGCCAAGCCCTGTCTTGATGACTTAGTTGAGATGTCAAGCCCTAGGACTAGAGAAAAGGGGGGAGTGGGTGTCGGAAAATGGGTCCCGACACCCAGTCGTATTGGCAGACTTCGATGGGTTGCCAAGCCTTGAAGAGAGCGGATACTTGGTCAATCGCGACAAGTTAGGTATAGGACTGCCAACAGCCAGCAGAATCCTAATATCTACCCTTCCCCTATACAGGAGTCCATATGCTTTCAGGACTCAGCAACAAGTAACTTTTTTTTCTTTTCTTTTTTTTTCGTTGAAGGACTCTAGCCACTGACTTTTCTTCTTCTTCATTTTTCTCTATTTTTTTTCATTTTATTCTTTTTGCTATTCTTTTCCTTTACAAAATAGAAGATGGAAATAAAGATTGAATAAAAGAATGTTACTAGCCCTTCCCACGTGCTGTTGGCAAGTAGAATAAACTAACGATGTTGCGATCGGGTCCATGGGGAATACCTTACCTAGAGGGAGCCAAAGTTGCTAATCTCCCTCATTGTCGGGTGGCACTCGGGCTAGGTAAAAGAGGGAACTTGGATGCTCATTCGGGGGGGGGGGGAATTTCGTAACCGCTCGGAATCAGCAAGAACCATGGAGATAAGGACAAACCTGGATTACTCACTCTGCTTCGTTTTAACGTCATCGAAGTTAAAAAACTTGGGTGCTCAAGTTTTTAACATAGTAACCAAGTTGTATTTGGTAATACTCCTGTGGTCGGTAGTTCATCGCAGAGGTCTGGATATCACTTCTTGAGCCAGATGTGCTGCCTTCTACTACAAACTGTTCTCACCGCTGGCCATGGACGTAGCTACCGGGTAAAGCTTCTGTGGAAGGTCGATTTGATGGTCGAGTTTGTAAGGCATTGGGGCAACAGGCTGTGAACAAGGGCCGGGTCATTTACCGGCATCCTGGCGTTTCTTCCAGTGGATGGTGACCCAGACGTTTTGCAGTGATGAGATTGAGGCAGGCACGAGTACTTTTCGGCGAACTGAGGCCCGAAAACCATGCCAATTCTCGGGGGTGACGGTTTGGCTAGCCTTGTTAACCCTCTTCCTTTCCAGCACCGATGCGGTAGGATGACTAGAAGGATGTACCTGCCTATCGTCTGTGCACGGTGCGACGTGTGAGTCCTAGGAGGGGATTCGTCATGGGAAAGGGAGCATACCTGTCGGGAGCTGGCCTCTCGGTCAGCTATTGGAGAGCTAGTTAGAGACGTCGGCGGTTGGTCTATCTGAAGGTGACCAGCGTGATGTGCTCTGGTCGCTTTGTTTATGGGTAGAACTTCTTCAATTGTGACAAATTGACCAGGCCGAACTCTTCTTGCACAGCTTCATCGAAGAGGTAGGTGGCTCCCTCGCTAAGGGTCTTGGTGACAACATACGGCCCGCACCAATTTGGGGAGAACTTTCCGCTAGAGCCAGCTGGGAAGGCGGCTCAGAGGACCAAGTCACCTGGCATGAGGAGCCAGGGACGGACCTTCTTTCCGTAAGCCCTTGCCATTTTCCGCTGATAGCCTTGGGTGTGATCCAATGTCCTCAATCTTCTCTCGTCTAAGAGATCGAGGTGTAGCAGACGTGATTCCAACCACTGGTCATCAGAGTCTACTCCCTCCTTGAGGATGCACAAGGATGGAAGCTCTACTTCCACTGGCAATACAGCTTCAGACTCGTAAACCAACAAATATGGTGTTGCTCCGGTGGCAGTTCGCAAGGACGTCCGGTAGGCCCAAAGTGCATATGGGAGATGGTCATGCCAGTCCTTATGTGTCTGGACCATCTTCTTGAGGATTTGGACCAATGTCTTGTTGGCCGCTTCGACCGCTCCGTTCATCTGTGGCTTGTAGGGGGCCGCCCTTAGGTGGCGAACGCGGCATTGTTCGAGGTAGCCTGTGACCTGCTTGGCTGTAAAGTTGGTGCCATTGTCGTTTACCACCTCGAAGGGTACGCCATATTGGGTGATGATGCGGTTACGTAGAAACTTCTGGGTGGTGGCTGCCATGACAGTTTTGTAGGATGCCGCTTCCACCCACTTGGTGAAGTAATCTATGGCCACTAGTATGTACCGGTGTCCATTGGTGGCTGTCGTCTTGACTTTGCCTACAACATCCAAGGCCCACATAGAGAATGTCCATAACCATTACCCAAGACACTAGGATGGCCAAAGCTTCTACGTACGGGTTGTGTTTACGGTTGATGTGCTGGAAGTGGACGAACCGAAAGCTTTCCGCCAAATGCAGTACGAGTTCCTGATATGGATGAAGCTTGGGGTCTCGGGTCCTCCACTTGTTGAGAGTTTGGGAGATTACCAGCATAGCGTCGCTGCACATGAAGAGAAGCCGCTTGGCTACGAGCAGCATTCATCCTTGAGGATCCACTAGGACGGCCCCCACTCCATGGCCTTTGGTATTAACCGCTCCGTCAAAGTATAGGGTATGGGGTTCCGACTGATTTGGATCCGGCTCGCCAATGGTGAAAATGGGCTCATCTGGGAACGAGTCCTCCAATGGCTGATAATCCGGTAAGGGCTGCTGCACCAGCTGGTTGGCCATGGCTTGGGCCTTCATGGATTTTTGAGACACATACCGAATGTTGAACTTGGCGATGAGCATCTGCCATTTTACACACCTACCTACCAAGGCCAGCTGGTCAAAGAGGTAGCACAGGGGGTCATGGCAGTTGAGCAATAGAACTGGGTAGACCACCAGGTAGTGTCGCAGTTTTTTCACCGTTCAAACCAGCAAGAGGCAGTATTTTGGGAGGCCGCTGGCCCAGGATGATCACGTCGCGCATCTGGTGTCGAACCGCCGCCGCCCAGTTCACCTAACAACCCGTTATCACCGCGAAAGTTGCGAGATAGGTTGCCACACTAATTTCGTCCCAGTGTCCTCCCTTCGGGAGGATCGTGTTTTTAAGGATGAAGGAAACAAGGTGGGCAACGGGGTTCAGGTCCCGGGCCTTGACGACCCGTTGATCGAAGTTGACTTCTGCGGCAACTACCGCGTTGATGTTGCTGATGCTCCAGGGAAGGCTTGGTAGGGGGAGAAGATGTCCAGGCCGATGAAGCGGAGGCCCAACACCTCGAACATGAGCCCGTCGGAGAACTCCACTGGCCCGGACTGAAGGCCCAGGACGAGTTGCGACTCCACCTCTGTCAGGTTGGAGTACATGTTGGCTACCAAACCGGGGATGGTCTCCACCCGGCGGAAGTCCCGGATGAAGGGAAGCAGGCCCTACATGGTGAACAGCTGCTCCACCTCCGGCAGCCGGTCGAAGCTAGCCGGCCAACTGTAGAGAACACTCTTTAAGGACAGGCAACCGTCCACGGGGAACATCAGCTCCTGGTTAGTTTCGGGGGGAGAAACGCCATCGACTACCGCCTCCTCGGAGCCGGTTGGGGTACGGTACCATGGAAGGGCCAGCCGAACCGACCCTGCATCCGATGCTGCATCATTGGGGACTTCCAACGACACCGACGAAGTTCTGGGAAGATGCCGTTGCCAGTCCACCGTCATCTTACGGCGCATCCGACGCCGTGAACTCTGGGGAGTGGCCCCCGCCAATGCCATTACCGACCGTTCGGTTGAAGAGCTGAAGGTCGGGTGTGGCAGCCGTCTGGAATGCCAGATTGCCGGCTAAACGTACCGGTTACTATGTCACATTCTACCTCCTTGACTGAGGACGAGAGTTCATCTTCCCCGTTTGGCTAGGGCCAACAAGGATGCATGTCAGTGGCCTCATCCCGGAAGCCTTTCCGGGGCATCGGGAGGACAGCTTTGCCTTTCCCGGTAAAAAGGGAAACGTCAGGGTGTATATACTCATACCCCCGGACAACCGGTGCTGGCAAGGATG
Organism: Amphibolis antarctica; assembly: GCA_024699675.1. Taxonomy (NCBI): domain Eukaryota; kingdom Viridiplantae; phylum Streptophyta; class Magnoliopsida; order Alismatales; family Cymodoceaceae; genus Amphibolis; species Amphibolis antarctica. The sequence goes on from JAMKPZ010002547.1 coordinate 8,027, forward strand.
TATGCCGGTAGCCTCATCCCAGAAGCCTTTCCGAGGCATCGGGAGGATAGCTTTGCCTCTCCCGGTAAAAGGGAACAATCGGGGCGTATATACTCATACACCCAGATGACCGGTGCCGACAAGGATGTATGCTAGCGGCCTCATCCCGGAAGCCTTTTCGGGGCATCGGGAGGACAGCTTTGCCTCTCTCAGTAAAAGGGAACCGTCGGGGTGTATATACTCATACACCCGGATGGCCTGTACCAGCAAGGATGTATGCCGACGGCCTCATCTCGGAAGCCTTTCCGAGGCATCGAGAGGACAGCTTTGCCTCTCCCGGTAAAAAGGAACCGTTGGGCTATATATACTCATACACCTGGACAGCCGGTGCTGGCAAGGATGTATGAGGCTAGCCTCATCCCGGAAACCTTTCCAGGGTATCGGGACGACAGCTTTGCCTCTCCCGGTAAAAGGGAACCATCGAGGTGTATATACTCATATACCCGGACGGTTGGTACCGGCAAGGATGTATGCTGGTGACCTCATCCCGCAAGCCTTTCCAGGGCATCGGGAGGACAGCTTTGCCTCTCCTGGTTAAAGGGAACCATCGGGGTGTATATACTCATACACCCAGACGGCCGGTACTAGCAAGGATGCATGCCAACGGCCTCATCCCGGAAGCCTTTCCTGGGCATCGGTAGGACAACTTTGCCTCTCCTGGTAAAAGGTAGCGAAAGACAGACGAAAAAGCGAATATAGACATTATAGCCCCCGCGACGGACTTCTGGCTTTTCAGCCAAGAGTTTGACGAGTCTATTCATTAGCCTACCGGGCATCCGGGTTTGAGACCGGATGTTCACCCGATTTTCTGCCTCAACCTCCGGTTGTAGAGATTTCTACACCTAGTCTCGAGAGACAGGAGAGGCGGACACCTTTCGGGAGACGACCATCTCTAAGTGGACACGGAGCGTCTAACGGTGGCTAGTCATTTGTACGGGTTTAAGATGTTGTCAAAATAAATGCCCGTTCATTTTAAAATTTGTAAACTTCGCAAGCGCACGATGCCCATTGTAGGTAACATGCAGGTACGAGTCGATCCACAAGGAACTAGTAATTTTCATAAATTCCAATATCACTCAGTAAAACGCAAATTCTTGTTGTTTAGATCAACTAATTCCACTCTTTTCATATGAGATATAAAGCTAGTTGCATATAAATTTCATAACTCCAAGTCATTCAAGAGGACTTATTTCCCTCAAATGGGATCATTTAGAAATGAAGAACTTCCATTCCCCCTTATCATAGGTGAATACCTCTATTCAGTAAACAACATTTGGAATATAAATCATATCATACCATTCAAATCCACATATAAAGAATACATGAAAGCACCTAATCAATACCTTATGCACAAGATTCATCAATCAAATCCATGACACTAACATATTCATTCACTTTTCATCATCTTATCACATAAATACATCGGTTCTAACCTTAAAAACAATAATTAAGCAAATCCACACTAAAGTAAGTAATCTCAAATATGTGAAATATAACTCTGTTCTAGACTGTATTCGAGGAATTTGCCTCAACTTGACATCCTTCTCCTCCTTCCCTGATAGTTATTAAATTTAACTAAAAATACAGAGACATGAACTCCTCTAGGGATAGGAATTTGTTCCTGACATACTTTAGTAGCACTCTCCCATTGGGCAGTTCTTTTGGCTAGATCTTTTAAAAATTTCCAAGCATTTTCTATTCTTTGGTTCAGAAATTGATTTTGACTTAAAAATTCTAAGAGTGTCTTGGTGTGATAATCAATCCCTTCATAAATGGTTCGGATTTGTGTCACTCTCTCTACTCCATGATGTGGGCATTGAGCTTGGAGATCTTGAAACCTTGCAAAATATTTCCAAAAAGGTTCTCCTGGTTTCTATCTACAATTTAAAATTTCATTTTTCCTTTTAATTGTGACATGCATTGGATAGTATTTTCCGTGAAATTCAGAATAGAATTGATTCCATGTGATAATTGAATTTGATTGTAAATTGTATAACCATCTTTTTGCACTATCTATTAAAGCAAAAGGCATATTTGCATCAACAGCCATGTTTGGTACTTTCATCATATTAAAAACTTCATTAAATTCTTTTAGGAACCAATAAGCATCTTCTTTTTCAAATCCATGAAATTTTGGTAATTAGTTGATGTAATTAGAATTTAATTCAAATCTGTCATTAGGGCATTCAAGTCGTGTGATACAAGATGGTTCATCCATTAAATTAGGGTAAAACATAGTACCTATTATTTGTTCGATAGGTTGATCATGTTGCAAGGTAGCCATAATTGTTCTTCTTGGAGGTGTTCTAACTAACCTATAAGATGAATCCCTAGACCAACCTAACATACAACATTTAAATGTAAAAGAAGGTTTACATGTGTACCATCATTAGATATGCTTTAGCTGTCATCACATGTTGTCATTCGACAAGTACATCTGTTTACAATAATACCACAATTGTAGTAAATGATATAACATTTTGGATTTCTTAAAAATATGTAACGAAACAACCACAATCATATAAGCATGATACAACAAAGATGTTCCAAAGGAAACAAAAAACATTGCACATGTGTTCAACAGAGGAAAATTTTGAAATAACTCATGGCTAGGTTTGTGGATAAACTAGTTTACCCTCGAACTAACACATGGGTAAATAGGAAATATTACACATAGTGTTGCAGTGTATTTGCATAGGGAATTAATTCGTGAAACCACTCTGTAGAAGCAGGCAAAGATAATTGATGAATAAGTTCAATGTTGCAGCTTCCTTCGAACAGGTGGATCCTGTAATAATAAAGATCATCCCAAGCATAATAGATAAGAGTGTCTCCATTGATGAAACAGAAACCCTTGATTTTTCCTACAAAAGGAATGTTAGGAGTTCCTAGATTTTCCAATTGCAATTCAATGTAGACTCGACTCCATTCCCAATTTTCAATGTCCTGTACTTTCCCAATTTTCAATGTAGACTCGACCCCCTTTGATAATCACATGGTTTCTATTGTTTGTTGGTTTTCCCACAAAGTAAACTCTCCTGATAGGTTGTCATTGGTGTTTTTCAAAATGATAAACCAACAAGTAATGCCAATTAATCCACATTCAACGTTCATCCCAACAAAATAATTTGTGCATTATCCTTTTATCAGTACCCTTAAAGGTTAACATTGCACCTGAGTCATGCATCAGAAGTTTATCTCTGTTAGGGTTTGGAATTATTAATTCGACATTCATGGCAAGGTTCTTAATTCCAATATTAGATCTACTAGAAAATGGCTCTCCATAATATCTATAAATAATTAGTCCACCATTACAACCTAAAATATTTTCAATTCCTTCTAGTGTTGTAGGTTGAATGCCTGACTCAAAATCAATTCCATGGTACAAATATTTTCTTGAACATGCATCATACCAAATCACTCCACTAATTGTATTTCTCATTTTGTATGCTTGGCGGGAACAAAAGTATTGATCTAAAATGAATGCTCTGACACTTTTGCTAACACAACATAGTTTGCAAATTTCTCTCACTGGCAAATAGCTTAATATCTCGCACAAGATGTCTACAGGGATCTCCATCGCTCACTAAAATTCATTAAATCCAAACACTTCATTAAATTAGCAATTAAGCTCAACTCGACATATCTAATAATCATGAATTAAATGTATAATGTGAGAGTATTAATATGATTGAAAATGGCTGCATAATAAAATTTCTAAAGATCCTGTCTATTGTAGTTTACCCTCGGACTAAGTTCGAGGGTAAAGGTGTTTACCCTCAGACTACCACGTGGGTAAACTCAAAACTGTTAAATATTTACGGATCTTACCATCTGACCATTCGATTATCCTTATAAAAATCATTAAAGCCCTCTCATGTGTTAACCCTTTTTCTTACGACCTACGTTCACAATACTCTTCTCCTCCCATTATACATCATGGCTTCCACCTCCACCTCAGCTCCCTCTGCTCCAACTTCGAACTACGAGTGGATTAAGATGCTGAACTTCCAGAACTTCAGAATGAATGCTAAAATGTGGCACAATGAGGGCTGACACATGATCAAAGCCGCAATCAGGGAGTAGGAGTTGAAAATGGTAAGGGAAGATACTGCTGATTGTTTGAAACAAAGTAGGGAGGCTGACATCGTAGTGCCAACCTTCCTCAAGGAGAAAATAGCCTCTCATGTTGAGAGAGAAGTAGGGCAGGAGTAGTTAGCTCACCCTAATAATCATTTGGCGCATGATTTAATGAAAAGGAAGTGTGTTTTCTAGTTCCATAGAGAGATATTTTGCTTAGCCACTAATGGGTCAATTAAGATCAAGACTAGTACCTATTTTTGTACTCCATGGTAGACAATAAGACCTCAAAGGTCATTATCCACAGAAGATTGGATGAGGTTCATTAAATTTGACTAGTTTGAGTTATCCTCATCTGGGTGGCATAAGGGTAGTTTGCAAAGAGACCATACCAAGGAGAAGATTTTAAATGATTTGAAATATCAGTTGAAACACTTCCAAAGTAAGGTTGAGAGGGAATTTGTGACTCTCCCTAATGCAGTCACATAGACTATTGAAGATTACACTTAGCAAGCTTGGCAGGATGAGTGTACAATTAGGCCCAACAAAGTCTTGGATCAACACATTGTCCACACTAAGGCTGAGTTGTGGTTTACAAAGGCTGTGTATTCCATCATCCAAGACTTAAACAAAGATGCAGTGATTATGGATGATGTGTATGCCTGCCTTCCTGAGGGTAGAGATGAGAGAGAACAACATGAGTTTTATATGCAGACCTACATCTCTCTCGGGGAAAGCCAAGAAGTGGCTAAGATTGCCTCTCAATGTGCCTTGTATGAGTGGAGGCAGCACACTATAGAGCAAGTTGCCCATGCTATGGAGATGGTAGAAGTTGAGGCCCTCCAGAAGGTAGCTAAATTCAAGGTGAAAGAAGAGCCCTGGGAGGCTGATTTCAAAGCATTTAGTGAGATGATGGCAGGTCCATTTGAGCCACAAGAGGTTGAGAGTATAGTTTAAACATCTCAACTTCCTGTGAGCAATGAGGAATGGACAGAGACAAACTTTGGAGAGGAAGAAGAAGAAGAACAACAACAACAACAACAACAACAACCACCACTGCAAGTACCAACACCACTACCACAGCAACAACAAGAAGAAGAAGAAGAGGAAGACATTCCAATGGTTGGACAGGAGGGAGGGGTAACAGAGAGTAGTAATGACGAACTCACCCTAGGGGAGTTACTTCATCAATACAGAGTAGCCAACCCTCCTCCCATTGAATCACCAGTCCACAAGGAGGTTCCTCAAGTTCAAGAAGTGGGGCATCAATTAGAGATGTAGGTATACTTAAGGTTTTTAAGTTTAATATTTGTTGTTTTTGTTTCTTTTTCTTTTTTTTTCTTTTTAGTAATTTAAAATGTGATTTTGTTAAATTTAGGAGGAACGATCTACTGTTGGAGCAGTAGTTCCATTATTGGAACCCCAAGACAGTGAAGGGGTCAATCAAACCATCCTCGAAGCCATTCAGTTTACTTTAGAGGAGGGTCAGGTAATCATTTAAGTTACATTACCTTCAATTCTGTTTTAGGGTTCCATATTTTTATTTTTATTTTTATTGTATGCATGTGTTTATATGTTCCACCCCCCTTTCTTTATATATATATATATAGTGTGAGCCAACTTCCCCTAAAAGTGAAGAAGAAGACGAAAAGAAAGAAGGACAAGAGGTAGAGGAAGGAGCTACTGTCAGTCCTCTAGCCTCAAGTCCAATGCAGGTGGATCTAGATTTAGGGCAGATAGAGATTTCTGCCGAGTAGCAACCAAGCTTTGGTGGAGAAGAAGATAAAGCATTGGAAATCTATTCTCCACCAACAGAACCACATTCAGCTACTATAGAGGCATCAGCTCCATCCTCCCCCTCACATGTAGAACAGGCTTAGCAGCTTGGCACTAATCCAGTGATTTTTAGAGATGCTGAGGCTAGGGCTAAATTTCAGATGATTAGGGATTATGATATTCTTTTTAGCAGACCGATGGACTTTGATTTCATGGATGAAATCAAGGATTTACTAGAATTTCAGGGGCTGCTAAGAGTCATCCCTAGGTTAGGTAACAATTTCAAGGCTAAAAATTTAGTTCTTGCATTTTATATTAATCTGCATGAGGAGAATGGGGTGCTTGTTTCTAATGTGACTGATGTGATAATCTATTTGACACCTGAATATATATATGAGAGACTAGGATTAAAAGATGAGGGTGTAGAGATTTTAGAATCGTCTACAATGGTAGATTGGTCAAAGCAGGATATGAAGAACTATATGACCATAAACCCTCAAATTAATTTGTTTAATAGGCTCAAGAAAATGAATGGGAAGTCTCATATGATTGCATTAATCCTGATCAGAACTATATATCAAAGATTTGGACATGATGTAGAATTGTCCATCTTTGTAAAAATTGTGACATATGTTGTACTTAATAAGATTCAGGTGAACTGGTATAGAGTTTTCATTTCCAAGATCACAAGCATCAAAAAGAAGTTATTCTATGGTGATCTTATCTACCAGTTGGTGTCAAGTTCCTTTGATTTATTAGATTGGGCTATAAAGAAATTAAAGTCTAGGGTACTGACTACCAAAGACTTGAAGCAATTCTCTGCAGAGGATCAACCAACACCGCAGCTCCATAGTGAACCATCCACATCCCAACAGAGAGGATCAGCCTCTACATCAAAAAAGGTGAACACTGTGTTAGATGAACTAGCTACCAATGATTGATCTTTCTTCTGATGAATTTTTTTTTTTAAAATTGATACAACTGTAGAGAAAGCTCTCCTGTGATGTAATATTTAAACTCTCTTTTAATGAAATGATATTTTCAGATAGTTGTACTCTGTCTGTAGGTCCAAGTTATGTATGTTTTCTTTTAAGTTTGTGTGTGTGTAATTGCATATTTCAATTTTCAACGAGTGTTAATATTTTTAATCCCTTTCGAAAATTTTCTTTTTAAGTTCATAGTCTGATGGATTAAACACAACTCTTGTTGAATTAAACCATTTTAGAGAATTTACGCTTTTCCTTTTTCTTTTGAACATTCTTGGTACACTCGTATAAATGAAATAATTGTAGTTTAGAATTTTTGACCTCTGTCATTAAGTTCACTTAATTGTAATTATCTTTAACCTCATTTGAATTATGAAATAACCCTTCTAAATTCATTTAAATGATTAATCTTGTTTAGTTTCAATAAACCTTTCATTTTTAAAATTTTTCATTTTCAGTAAACAGAGTCATGTTTGGTTCAGAGGGTAATAACCCTCACATAAGTCTATGGGTAAACTAGATAACCAACGGACTTACCGTGGCTTATCCCCACAATTTTTACTTTTCTTTTTCTTTTTCTTTTATTTCGAGGGTAAACTAGATAACCCTCAAACTAACACGTAGGTAAACTAGATAACCCACGGACTTACCCATCGCTTATTCCCATAGTTTTTTACTCTCTTTTTTTTTCAGTTTGGTTCAAGGGTAAATAGGATAACCCTTGAACTAACACGTGGGTAAACTAGTTAACCGACGGACTTACCTGTGGCTTATGCCCACAGTTTTTTTTCTTTTTTCTTTTTTTACTTTTTCTCGGTTCGGTTTGAGGATAAACAGGATAACCCTCGAACTTACTCCGTGGGTAAACTAGATAACCCACAAAATAACTCAGTAAAATGCAATAACGATTCGAATTAAACTCTTTTTACAAACATTATATTCTTATAATTATATTCTTTTCTTTTTGATTTTTTTGTATATTTATATATTTATATATATATATATATTATTTTATTTTATTTTATTTTTTATTTTTTTTATATATTATATTAATTCACTCTCCTTCTAATGCTATGAACTCTACCTCTCTCCTCTCTGAAAATTTTAGAAAATGTTTTAATCTTTGACCATTAACTTTAAAAATTTCATGACTTTGCGAATCTTCCAAATCAACTGCTCCATAAGGATAAACATATTTAACAACAAATGGACTAGTCCATCTGGATTTCAATTTTCCTAGAAAAGAGTGTAGTCGTGAATTATATAATAAAAATTCTTGCCCTTTTTCAAATATTCTATGTAGAATTCTTTTATCATGCCATGTTTTCATCCTTTCTTTAGCTATTTTTGAACTTTCATAGGCCATGTTTCTTAATTCGTCTAATTCTACTAACTGCACTTGTCTATTACTACTTGCTATTTTTATACTTAATGCTTTATGTTCAAATTCCCCAGGTAAATGACAAGCCTTGCCATATACTAATTTATATGGAGTTATCCCTAATATTCTTTTATAAGCTGTTCTATATGCCCAAAGAGAATCATCTAGCTTATTAGACCAGTCTCTCCTAGTGGTGTTTACTACCTTTTCTAAGATTCCTTTAATTTGGTTGTAAGCACTTTCAACTTGTCCACTGGTTTGAGGATGGTAAGGGGTAGCTAACCTATGTAACACGCCATATCTTTCAATAACTTTTCAAAGTTTTTGTTACAGAAATGGGTTCCCCTATCACGGATAATTGCTCTTGGAATACCAAATCAAGACATTATGTTGGATTTTAAAAATCTCATCACTATTATAGAGTCATTACTTTTAGTAGGAATTGCCTCTATCCACTTGGTTACATATTCTACTACCAAGTGGATATAAACAAAACCATTTGAATTGGGAAAATGTCCCATGAAATCTATACCCCAGACATCAAAAACCTCTACTTCTTGGATAGGATTTAATGACATCATATTTCATTGTGTAATTCTTCCTACTTTTTGGCATTGAACACATTTTTTACAATATTCGTATGCATCTTTAAATAATGTTGGCCAATATAAGCCGCTATGAAGCACCTTTAAAGTAGTCTTTTTAACTCCAAAATGTCCTCCAGTAGGTTGATCATGACAAAATGATAACACTGATTGAGTTTTAGCTTCTGGGATACATCTCCTTACAATCAGGTTAGAGCATTGCTTAAACAAGTAAGGATCATCCCAAAAGAAATATTTAACCCTTGAAAAGAACATTTTCTTATCTAAATTGGACTAATCATAAGGTACTAACCCGTAGCCAAATAATTAACTACATCAGCATACCATGGGCAGGGGTTTAGCATAAACAATTGCTCATCTGGAAATGTATCATCTATTGGTGGATCAGGTAGGAATGAAGCATCTAATCTTGACATGTGATCTGCCATAATGTTTTCACAACCTTTCTTATCCTTAATTTCCAAGTCAAACTCTTGCAATAGCAAAATCCATCTTATAAGCCTTGGTTTAGCATCCTTTTTAACTAACAAATATTTAAGTGTAGAGTGATCAGTGTAGATGATAGTGTGACTGCCTATTAGATATAACCTAAACTTTTCTAAGGCAAAAACCATTGCTAGAAATTCTTTTTCAATTGCACTGTAATTGATTTGTGTTTCGTTCAATGTCTTACTTGCATAATATATTACTCTTGGTAATTTATCTAATTTTTGACCCAGAACTGCACCTAATGCATAGTCTAATGCATCACACATTAATTCAAAAGGTTGAGACCAATTAGGTGCATAGATTATAGCTGAAGTGGTCAAGGCTTCCTTAAGAAAATTAAATGCTTTTGTGCATTCCTCATTGTATTCAAATTGTGCATCCTTAATTAATAATTGAGTTAAAGGTCAAGCAATTTTACTAAAGTTTTTAATAAATCTTTTATAAAAATCAGCATGTTCTAAAAATGCTCTTATATCTTTAACTGTTCTAGGAATAGGTAAATTAGATATTAATTCCACTTTTTCTTTGTCAACTTTTATGCCTTCAACAGAAATAACATGTCCTAAAATTATTCCTCGTTTAACCATAAAATGGCATTTTTCCCAATTTAACACTAACTTTTTCTATTCACATCTCTCTAGTACTTTCTATAAATTAATTAAACATTTTTCAAATGAGTCCCCATATATTGAAAAATCATCCATAAATACTTCTAAAAATTCATCTATAAAATTAGTGAAGATGCTTGTCATACACCTTTGAAATGTAGCAAGTGCATTGCATAGCCCAAAAGGCATACGACTAAAGGCAAATATTCCAATAGGACCTGTAAAAGTTGTTTTCTCTTGATCCTCAAGTGAAACAGGGATTCGATTATAACTTGAATAGCCATCTAGGAAACAATAATACTCATGCCCTGCCATGTTTTCTAACATTTAATCTATAAAAGGGAAAGGAAAGTGATCCTTCCTAGTTGTTGCATTCTGTCTTTTGTAATCTATACAAACCCTCCAACCAGTTTGAACTCTAGTTGGAACAAATCCTTGTTGTTTTCCACAACTATTATCCCAAATTTTTTTGGTGCTACCTAAATTGGACTTGCCCAAAAACTATTAGATATTGGATAAATTATGTCATTGTCTAACCATTTCAGAATTTCCTTTTTAACAACCTCTTTAATATTTGGATTTAATCTTCTTAGTGGTTGCCTAACTGGTTTAATTTCAGATTCCAGATTAATCCTATGTTGGCAAATAGTTGAACTTATAACTTTTATGTCTAACTTCTGCCATCCTATTGCTCCCTTACGCTTTCTCAACACTTTTAAAAGATTTTCTATTTGTATTGATGTTAAATTAGAAGCAATAATGACTGGTAGATTCTCATTGTTCTCCAAAAATGCATATTTTAAATTTTCTGGAAGTGGTTTCAGCTCAAGCACCGGGTATTCTAAAGTTAATGATTCTTTATCTTTTTCAAATTGTTCTTCATTTGCATCCATATTCTCAGTTTGCTCAGAGATTTCCTCTTTCAACATTTCTTCATTCGATATTACACATTTTTCGACATGATCTAATTCCTCTACATTTAAGTCATCATCTATTTTAAAAGTTTAGATTAGATTAACCTTAAAATGTTTAAATTGAAGCTCTTTAAAATTCTTCTTAACCCCACTGAAAATATTCAGTTCTAATTTTTGATCACCCCAAGCTAATTCCATCTAACCATTTTTACAACTTATGCAAGTATCGACTGTAGCTAAAAGTGGTATTCCCAAAATTTTTATAGCTTGATATTGAGTTATACTTGAAGCTTTTGTTTCCATTATAGTAAAATCAATAGGATAGACAAACTCCATAACCCTTACCAAAATATTTTCCACTTTTCCTAAAGGTAATCTTATGGATTTATCTGCTAGCAGAATCACTGTTCTTGTAGGTTTGATATTATCCAATTTTAACTTCTCATAAATAGAACTAGGCATGACATTAATTCCAGCTCCTAAGTCTATTAACACTGTATTAAAATAACAATCCCCTATATAGCAGGAAATAACAGGAGTTCCTAGATCATTTAATTTTTAGGTACAGGATTAATTAACATGGAGCTTACCACTTTAGCTAAAACTACTTTTTTTAAGATTTTCTTCCTTCTATTCTTGGTACAAAGAGTTTTAAGATATTTAGCATAAGAAGGAACTTGTCTAATAATTTCCAATAATGGGATATTGACTTTAACTTGTTCAAATATTTTACTAATTTGTTCCATTTCTTGATCCTTAACATTTCTCATCCTATGTGGAAATGGAAAGTGCTTTTCGTTTGTTAACTTCTCTTCATTTATAACATCTTTCTT